>JAASFI010000551.1:0-23974 GCA_023333705.1 Globisporangium viniferum | reverse complement strand
CTGCCTCAGAACCTCTTGCGAGAGCTGCTCGACGAGAGGCGACGTGGTGGGGCAGTCCCCGCAGAAGCAGACTCCCCCCTCGCGCCATTTCCTTCCAGCTGCATCTGCATCCTGCCAGCGTCTGCGAGACGGTTCGTCGACGACGACGATGTCGAGTTCACCAGTTTGCCGTTCCGGAACTCCTCCGTGACGGTCTCCGAGCGGCCGTTCGCGTCCACTGTGGTCGTGGTCTTCTTTGTCACCACGTGGCCGTTGCGGTCCGTGAACGACGACGAGCTCACACTAGACGAGAAGCTGCCTCCGCCACCACCACCGAACGAGCCAAAGTCTGCAAACCCGCCCATGTCCATTCCCATATTCATGCCGCCGCCACCACCGAAGAACGAGTCCATCATCACCATGCCACCGAGACCGCCGCCACGCATGCCCATGCCCATGCCGCCACGCATGCCCATGCCCATGCCGCCACGCATGCCCATGCCCATGCCGCCACGCATGCCCATGCCCATGCTGCCACCCATTCCGCCGAAGCCCATGTTGTCGTCAAAGCCCATCGGATCCCACTCGTTCGCGTTGCGGTTGCGGCTCTGACGACGCCCTCCGCCGCCGCCATTCCCATTTCCATGTCGGAAAAACTCTTCGAACGGGTCCATTCCGCCAAAAAACGCTTCAAAGATGTCACGCGCATGGCGAGCCGAAAAATCTGCATGTCTGGCATGCCCACCGCCAAACCCAAAGCCAAAGTGGTCACTGAAGAAAGGATCATCGCCAGCGCCACTGGGACTCGCGCCACCACCGCCGTCGCCTCCGAGTCCCACTTTCCCGTAGCACTCGTACACCTTGCGCTGCTCCGCGTCGATCAGCACAGCGTACGCCTCGCCGATCTTCTTGAAGTACTCCTCCGCCTTTGGGTGCGTGCGGTTCTTGTCCGGGTGCCAGAGCACCGCAAGCCGACGGTACGCTTTCTTCACGTCGCCCTCGGTCGCGCTGCGCGCGAGCCCGAGCACCTCAAAGTAGTCGTCCGACTCGAGCTGCTCCATCACGCCAGTAGTGTTCGTAGTGTTCGTCGTGAAGGTGCTGCTTGCGCTCTTGGTCTCCTGCTGGTGTTCCTGAGCTTGGCGCTGCTGCTGCTGCTTTCCCTTGCGTTTCTTTGGCTGGGCAACTTCAATTTTGCGGGTCTTTGACTGCTGCTGATGCTGCTGCAGCTGCCTGGCCTTGCTCTTCTGCTTCTTCTTGGACGGAGGCTGCGCGTATGTGCCTTCACTCGCCTCTCCCTCCGGTCGCTTGCGTGCTGTCACGTGCGTCTGCAAGTGAGTCTCTCTCACCATCAGCCGACGCCACTTCTGCTCGAGATTGTTCTTCAGCTTGGTGGCTTCAAGGCTTTGCCGTGTCGCTTGATTTATAATGGGCGACAATGCAAATACCGGCAATGCAGCGCTCAAAATACCGACCAATGAGTGTATTGCACTGGGAATGAAAATGGACTTTGAATTTCAACTGATGTGTATAATTCTATTTTTGTATTGTTGTATTGTTGTATTGTTGCATTGTATTGCATTGGACAAATTGGCGGGCAAAGATCAATTGAAATCGCACGCGCGCGATTTGAGCGACCGCCACAGGACCAAGTGCGATGACGTCGGATGCGCCGCCGCCTCTAGACGCCAATGAGGAACCCACCACCAGCAACACCACTAGCACCAACAACACCGCTATCACGCTCGCCATCCGCTACCAGTGTCCGCTCTGCTTCGACGTGCTGCGGCGGCCCATCCTGCTGCCCTGCTGCCGGCGCCACCTCTGGTGAGTCAGTCAGTCAGTGATCGCGCGCATTCTGAAGAGCTCTTTGTTGTTTTTTCATTGAGGATCGCGAGGCTAATGCTTATGTGTGTTGTGCTTTGTGTGTGTGCCTTTATGCCACTGCTGATAGTATGGAATGCTTTGAGCGCGCGCTGGAGCTGACGAGCGTCAACTGCGGGTTCTGCCGCAAGCGCATCGTCGGGTTTGCAAGGAAGAAACAGTACAAGGTGGATGTTATCGTGTTCTACATGCTCGCTCACCTTGCTGTGAGCTAATGTAACAGTTGTGGCATCTACTGTAGGTGGATAATGCGCTCTGGGATGAGATCCTCGCCAAATGCCCATTCATCGGTGCATCATTGATCAGCAGTTCAACCGGGAGCATCACAGTGAATGAGCCCTTGTGGACCATCGAGTTTATTGACGAGCAAGCGGCGCCTCGACAAGCTTCACAAGCCGAGTCTCAAGAGCTCAAGCCTGGAGAGCTCAAGCAGATCTACGAGCAGCGAGTGCGCGAGCACCAGTCCCAGCTGGAGCAGGAGGAAGCTCTGGCTCTGGAGAAGACCATGGACTTCCTGCAGTCCGACCCAGAGTACTTGGCATCGGTGGCTCGACACGACAACCAGCCATCGCCAGAGGTTTCTGTAAGAGCACCATCTGCAACGAACCAAGCTCTACTGGAAAGAAGGGCCGTGCCACCGCAAAGAGCAGCATCACACAGCGATAAGTCGTCTGCACCACCGGTACGCGCTGCGTTAATTATTTCTCCATGTTGGATCCTGCTTTCTAGGTTGGTTTTGTTTCTGATTGTGACTTACTGTTCAACTTATAGAAACAGCAGCGTCTCGACACGTTTTTCTCCTTATCATCAACGGAGTCACTCGACAGTGTCACGACCCCGCCTGTCCCAACAGCTTCTCAGTCGCCTTCAAGACATCGAAGCAAACTGTTGAAACTGGATCACAGCCACATCTCCATGTTTCATCACAAAGATTTGCACAGTCCGCGACGACGCAAGCCCGCGGTGATCCAGACCACGCTGCTCCAGCTGTCGACATCGTCTTCTTCATCACTTCACAGCACTCCACGCGGCAGCATCTCCAGTTTGAAAATCACTCCATCAGAGAAACGGAAATCGTCGCAAACTACAAAGCCGAAGCCTTCAGAGAAACCGAATCGCCGGACGCCGTGGAGATGTACGCAGTGCACATTCGAGAACACGTGCTTCGATCGACAGTGCAGTATGTGCCACGCTGCGCCGCCGCCCCTGCTGTTGTAACCCCCTTATTTAAATTGTGCAGAGTTTGAAGAGGTCATGCATCTTATGCTGTCTTCGCTTTTTGTGCCTTCTTCTGTGCGTCTTTGCGTCGCAGTCTTCTCATTCTGATGATGAAGTGAGCGACGAAGATGGAAGTCAGCATTGCTAGCATGCCGGAAGTTGACACATCCATGATCCACTGTCGTAAAACAGAAAGTATGAGCACATTAGAAACCCAAAGGCATAAGTGGCTGCCAGCGTAATACTCGTTCGTACCTGAAGCACGTCTTGATACGTTCCCTCATGAGGGGCGACGCCACTTGCTTTCCAGTCGAATGCGCCACTTTGTGACAGCTCGATCGCACTACATGTACCGGAATCACCATACCAACAAACCAGTACAGTCAGTTTGACGCAATGACTTACACCACCAACAGATAACAGAGACAACAGCATCAACGCACCCGTAGTTTCTTCCGAGAAAGAGCTTTTCGTACTCGATCTCCCAAGTTGTCGACGAAAAACCTGGAAGCCGAATCCCTGTCCACGCGATGAGGCTGTGGATGAACGGAGTGAGTCGCGTGACCAGAAAGTAGAGCGGGACGAGCTTGAGGTCCGAGATCGCTGTTGAGCCCTTCGTGATACCGCTTGTGATGAGCTGGTCGAAGCAACCGCGTCTCACGTCTTTTTCATTACTGGCACTTTGTCCACAAACCTGAGAGTGCGCAAGAAAGTGCACGTCTCCTCCGACAAGAAGCTTCAATGTTGGTGAGCTTTTGCCCTCACCCGCTTGGCTGTGGCGAACAAACACGTCAAAGAGCGCCTGCAGACCTGGGAGCTGAGCTGCCATCCCCGGATACGTCTCTTTTTCAACCATGTACGTGATCGCAGACGAAAGCATCGAGTGGAAGAACAGCGGGACAGTAGAAAGCACAACAGCAGCATTCTCTTGGTCCTGACTCCAGCGCCCAAGCGTTTCCTCCAGTGCACTCATCTGCGCATCACCGACAAGTTGCAAGAAAAGCACTGAGTTTTCTTCTCCATTTTTGTCGCTCTTCTTGAAAAAACTTCGATCGAACCGCAGATCCATGAAGAAAAGCTTCAGTTTATGCACTTCGACCGCAAAGTGCACTGGGAAGCGCTCCACGATCCCATCGAGTGGCTCGGTGAGGAAGTCCACTTGCTCGAATGGAAAGTCGCGTTGCAACTGGAACTGGTACTCGTAGTAGACATGGAGTCCGGCGCGATAGTGAAGCGCCAGTCCCCACAGCTGCTCCTGGTCAAGAAGCCCAGGAGTGTCCGAGGTCGCCTGGTCTTGAGCTGCCAGCACTCGCTGCACGCGCTCAAAGTTGAAGTTGTTGATGACCTCGTGGTCGTCTGGGATCATCCAGTGCGCGCCAGTGCGAAGCGCTTTCTGAGCAACCGGTCGCCCAAACGTGCGACGGTAGATCGATCGAAACTGGTCCACAACGTCCTCGTATCGCTCGCGCAATCGATGAGAGTGGTCGGTATCCATCATCATCTCTCGTGGCACTGGGACGATGGGGATGCTAGCACCTCCAGCATCCACGTACACTTGGTCCCCAATGTGCGCCATCCCAAAGTACGAGTCTGGATGCACTTCGATGTCGTCGACGATCTGCAGCCAGAGCGTGTCGTCCTCATCGTCCACATACCTGTCGCAGGAGACGATGAGCACGCGGTCCGCAGTGGCTCTGGTCTCTTGTGAGGCTGATGCATCGGGTGACAGCTGCGTGCGGAACTTAACAATCTCCTCGCTAATATTGGTACGATCCACATCTGATGCATCAGTCTGGATGAGCTGAAGAGCCACGTTGTACCAGCGATTGGGCGTGAGGTGGTCCAGTTGCAGCACGCTAGGAACATTGGGCTTTACGCGGCCGACCGTAAACTTCCGCTGGACTTCATACACCACAGGCTCTTCTTGCGTTCGCTCGGCCGTTCCTGGCGCAGCACTTGCGGACACGAACACGCGCACATGCAACGCAACGTCACCGCCGTCGTTGTCCTCAGCAGAGGAGCTCTTGAGCTGGTCGTAGAGAATGCGTGCGCGCGTGGCCGAGACGTCGCCTACAATCAGCAGAAGAGAGGACCCGCGTCCGCTGCGCTGCACACCAGCTAGGGTGCTGTCTTCACTGGCGCTGGCGCTGAAAACGCCGCATATCCACACACAGAGCAGGAGGAGAAGCGCCGCCGCCCGTTTGGTCGCATTTTGGTTGCGAATTACCTCCATCGTCATCTTTTGCAAGTCGCAGACGCCATTGATGGATCCGATATGTGGTGCACATCAATTGGATGAGATGCAAAAAGCTGTCGACATTGCACAAGTGTGAGCGTGTGAGCGATAGAGAATGCGCAAAATGGGTGGTGGAGGGATGCGCACGCTACGGTACTTGATGTGTGAGAGCGGATGGAATTCGGCGCTTGTCGAACATGCCACGAAATGAAAATGCTGCGTCGGTCTGTGGGGTCGATTTGGGAGTTTATAGACTCAACTTCCGCTAGACTTTTTTTCTTGTTGCTCTCTCCGAGCCTGCCAGCCTCGTGCTGGCGTCAAAGGCCCAAACAAATAAGCGAGCCTTGACCAAATACTCTACACACTGTTTGAACGATACTGCTGTTGATGCTGTGGTTGCGCCGCTCTTCTCTCTCTTTCTCTCGATCCTGGGGACGCTTTGAGAAGATGATATGCTGGCGCACGCGGGTTGCTGGGACTGGACTACGGTCGCGATGGGGCGACGGTGATTTAGCTGCTGTAGCTTGGAATATAATGAAATGAGTTGCTGCCAAATCTGGAATCGCTCGAAACGACAGTTACCGGTAGCTGTTGCTGTTGTTGTTGTTGTTGCTGCTGTAGTTGTATCTGGAAGAAGACGAACGCCCTGCACTCCGAGACCGATCCAACGGCAGCGAATTTGACGTATAAAACCCACGACGAGCTGGCCCGCTGCTGCCACCACTGAAATTGGAACGGTTCGAACTGTTGTTGCTGCCGTTGTTTTGGAAACTCGACTTGCTGCTATAAGTAGCATCCATGCTGTTGCTGTGTCTCCACGAAGGACGACCTGGCAGGAACTTGCGCAACGGACTGTTGCCATCACTTGACGGAGACCGAGCTGACTGCTTCTCACCGTTTCGAGACGCAAAACGCGGATCACCGACATCCCAGTTGGACTTGCGTTTCCTCCGCCGTTCAGCTCGACGCTTCTCTTCCTCGGTAAGAGGCTCAGATTCTTTTCTCTCCAAGCTTCGCTTTCTGCTTCCATCACGGGGTTTGCTGATAAGTTCTGCCATGTCTTTTCTTGGAATCGGCGATTCTGGGCTCGCTTTCGCCTCCTGGAGCGGCCTATCTGGGGATGACGACCGAGCACTCTCCTCAGAAGGAGATGTTGTTTCTGCACTAATCGCTGTTGATTCTGTGTCTTTCTTCGCCGATGGGCTGATCGATGCAACTGCGACGGGACTGTGTTGGCCCAACGGTGGAGACAGGTGCGAGGACTCAGTGACTTGAGGGGTCTTCACACGCAAACTATCATCGACACCAGTGACAGAGGTGGTTGTGCTGGCGATATTTCTTGCAGACGATTCCTTCGTATCATCCGAGTCGCTACTGCTGATGACCGGGGCCTCGGGTTTCTTGGACGATTTGGTTTTCTTTGGCCCCCTTCTCGAATCCAAAGCCGGAATGGATTTGGTTGCAGCAGCTCTGTTTCTCTCCTCCTTCTTCTCTTGAGTTGCGATAGCAGCCACAGCATCCTTCGACGTCTCCTTCACCGAGGACACAGGAGAGATCGACGCTTCCTTCTGTTCATCAGCCTGGGGCGAGGCTGGAGCGAAGACCTGCTCAGCTTTGGTGACCTTGACCGCACCCTCTTCTTCGTCGTCGTCCGCTTCTCCCTCTTCCTTCACAGGATCCTCCTCTTCCTGTGAGATGGTCGGTCGCGTTGGCGTTGGCGGCGTTTCTGAGATCTTCTTCACCTCAACGGCCTCAGCTTTGTTCGCCAATTCTTCCTTCTCGATCACGACCTCTCGAGGAGGCTCTTTCTCCGGCTCCTGTAGTACCTCCTTTTTGTCGCCATCGGTCAAATCATCCGACGTCGACAGCTGCTGCTCGCTCCACAACTGGATCCAACGCTTCTTCGGTGTAAGCTTACACGCCACGATCTCCCTCTTGTTCACGACTATCTCTTGCGGCGTCTTGACTTTCTTGCTTCCCGATCTCACTTTCACACCGCCGCCACCATGTGAAGTGGAGAGCGGTTTCAGCTTCTTGCCCTTCGCGCCGAGCCGCGTGGACTTCTGCACCTGCGCGTGGATCTCGCTGCTGTTCATGCGCTCCATCTTCGGGCGATTGCTCTCTGCCTTCGGCGCTCCTGTGTTGCTGCTGCTGGCGTTGCCGTCACTCTCGGCGTTCGAGTCTGCGCGTGATGACGCGGAGGACGGCGTCGCCGCTTTCCGCTGCTCCATGCGCTCGATGCTGGCGATGATCTGCGCCATCTTGCGCTCCTCTCGACTCATGCTGCGCGGTATGTGCCTCCTGCCAGGGTCCCTGTCTGTCTGTGTATCTGCCTGTAAGTCTGCCTGTGTGCCTTCCTGCGTGTGCCCGTGTGGAGCCCTGTGGTCGATCTTCTCCTGTCTGTCTGTCTGTCTGCCTGCGTTGCCTGCTGTTGTCGTACGGTGGCGGCGTGTGCTTGGGGTTTCTTCTCGCCGACTGCCCCACTCGCCCGCCCACACAACACGCTCGCGCGCACAAAAGAAGCAGCAGCCCCGCCAAATGCAAAGCAAAAACAACTGCGTTTCAGTATGCGGCCAATTTAAAAAAAACCATTTAGGGCGAATACCCTTCTTATTTACGCTAAATGGTCACTCCCCTTACAAAGATCAAGTATGGCGCACAGATTCTTCAAAATTCAGAAATTTTAAAGAGGACGTGCAACCCCCTTAGTAAAACCAAGTATAAAGACGAACGCCCCCTCTCTCTCCGGGTGATGGACTGGGAGAAAAACCTTGTTGCAATTAGGTTTTAATTTAAACCTCAAACACCTCTCAAATAAGGTTTTATATGTAAACCTTAACACCTCAACGATAAAATAATGTACACCACACTACACTGGACGCAGAGGCAGAGTGATGGTCAGTTCAACTTGAAGTGGTTTCATTCGTTCCAGCGAAACTGGTTTCCGCATTCCTGCACTCGGCATTTCCGCACTCTTTTTCAAGAAGATAGCACATCGCCACCATGGCGTCAACGGACGCAAGCAGCGGCGCAAATGACGCGGACGCGGCTGTGGGCGCGAATCTCATCGCCGAGATGCAGGGCGTGCTGGCGCACATCCCTGACTCCATCTCGCTCTACAAGACCGAGCTCGAGAAGCTGCTGACGGCGTTCACCAAGTCGCAAGAGAGCGAGCAGCGCCTGCTATACCGCACGAAAGAGATCCTGAATGAGATCCACAGCAGCCACGAAGCCATGCTGCGCGACCAAGAGGAAGAGAACGAAGCCATGGTGCAGAAGAAGAAGACCAAGCTTGAGCTCGAAGCCGTGCACCAACAGATCGCAGCCTCACATCAAATGGAAGCAGACAAGCAGCAGAAGCTGAACGATCTGAGAAGCAATTTGGCGCTCCTGCAAGAAGAGCTGTCCAAATTGCCAGTCCCAGGCAACAGCGCAAACGGTGAGATCATATTCAACGAGGAGCAGGAGATGCACATTGCGAGCATGAAGCGGCAGCGAGCAGAATACGCACGAGACGTCGAAGCAAAGTCGACGACGCTGCAAGATCTTCGCCGGGAAACCTCAAACCTCTACGCGCTACTTCAGGAAGAGGAGGCAAAGAATGCACAGCTTGAGGAAAACCAGGCGAAGGTGAGCTCGATGATCCAAGAAAAGCAGCAGCTCACCGAGAAAGAGGTTCGGCGCAAAAACAACCTGGAGAAAGAGCTCAAGGTGCAAAAGCAATCGCTCGAACACTTACAGTTTGACGTCGCTGCCAAAGAAGCCCTGAAGAAGGAGAACGAAGAAAACATGCGCAAGAAAGAGCTTTTGATGCGCGAGTCCAAGCAGAAAATGGAAAAGTACTTGAAGCAATACGACGCGCTGTTCCGGACTACACACTCACTCACTGAGGCGATGCAGACCCAGTGGCAGAAAAATGTCGAGCTGCACAAGGACAACGTGCATGTCGAGCAAGAGCTGGATGCCAAAGAGAGTCAGATTCAAGGCATCACTCGAGACGCGATCAAGATCGAGAAACTCATCGAAATCGCCAAAGAGCAGTTGCTGGACATCGATGCCAAACGCTCGGAGTGCGATGCGGAGAGAGAGAAAACCAAGCTCGAGCTAGAAGATCTGATGAACGGCGCCATGGAAGCAGAGAAGAAGCAGAGTGAGCTGCTGAAAAAAAAGCTTGACGAAATGCTGAATAAAATGCTTGTGAAGGCGAACGACCGAACTCAAGCGACGTTTGATTTGATGAAAATCAAAGAAAACACAATGAAGAACCTCCAGAACGAAATCAACGGTTTGAAGACTCAAGTGAAAAAGCAGCGCACTCAGATCCAACAGCTTGTTGGTGATCGCGAGAAGTACGAAAGAGAGGCTGCCCAAGCGACCCAAAAGTTCATGACCTCTCTCGAAGAAGCCAAGCTTCAAGACCTTCAGGTTGTCTCGTTGCAGCAGAAAATTGTGGAAAGTGAAAGTCGTCTGAAGCAGCAGCAGAACTTGTATGAAGCTGTGCGGACTGATCGCAATCTGTACAGTAAGCAGTTGATCGAAAGCCAAGAAGAGATTGGGGACATGAAGCGGAAGTTCAAGATCATGAACCACCAGATCGAACAGCTCAAGGAGGAGATCACGTCGAAGGATCACGCGCTGGTGAAAGAGCACTTCGACCACCACAAGGTCGACAAAGAGAAAGAAGTCTTGAAGAACGAACTACTGAGAATCAAGAAGCAGATCCAGTCTTCGGAGCAAATTATTCTCAACCAAGAGTTGGAGATAACCAAACTTGCAAAAATCATCCAAGAAGCAGATGAAGAAAAGCAGCGCCAGATGAAAGAGTACGGCTGCGTGGTGCACGATCGCGACACGCTTCGACAACAGCTTATCCAGCGCAACGAAGAGCTTCACATTCTGTACGAGAAGATCAAGATCCAGCGGTCTACTCTGGCAAAAGGGCGTCATCAGTTCCAAGAGAAGCAGAAAGAGGTGCTGCATTTACAGGAGCGGATCCACAGTCTGACATTTGAGAAAGAGTCCAGCAACAACCAACTCCAGCATGAAAATTCGCTCAAGCACGAGCTGTTTCGTTTGGAAAAAGAATTGCTGCAAGAGAAAACAAAGATCAGAGCGCTCTCCGATGAGCTTGATCACCCGCTCAACGTGCATCGCTGGCGCAAGCTTGAAGGAAGTGACCCCAAACGCTTTGAGATGATCCGCAAGCTGCAAGTTGTTCAGAAAAAGCTGATCAAGAAGCACGAAGAGACCAACCTCAAAGATCTCTTGATACTGGAGAAGGAGAAGCTGTACGTCGAGCTCAAGACCATTCTTGCGCGCCAGCCCGGAGCAGAGGTAGCAGAGCAGCTAGCGGTGTACAAAGAAACGCTGAAAGCCAAACAGAACCAAATGAAGAAGATGGAAGATGAGCTGAAAATGTACAAGATGCAAGTGAACGAATACCGCCGAGACCAGGAGCAGCTTGAGAAAGAAAAACAGTGCATTCAGCAGGAGTGGATCGACATGCAGCTGAAGCGATACAACGCGAGCAACAGCAACCAGTATTCCAGTAGCAATCCAGGATATGGGTACACTAATAATGCTGACTATGGAAACCCTGAGGATTAGCATCACAGGCGCGCACGTTCTAATCCTTTTTTACACAGGAGCATTCTCTACCCCAGTAGAGTTTGTTGAACACCATCAAGTGCAAAGCCCAAATCCTGCAGATAAGCTGTCGCATGAATATAATATGAAAGCAATGCACATTCTCACGTAAAGGAGCAAACCAACGAGTTTTTCCTTGAAATCTGCGTGCTGCTACACATCGCTAACAGTGAATAGTGTTGACATTCAGTTAACACGTGCAAATTGCACGAGTTTGGACTCGGCATTTTTCGAATATTTGATCTGTTCTCAATACTCTACGCAATTGGCTGAGCATGAAAGTGCCACCACCGGACGCCCTGTAGTCGACGATCATCGACACGACAAAGTTCTGGTTCATTCGTGGTAGACGCGATGCCGTCAGTGGACCGACGGTGAACTGGAAACACCTTGACTCGGTGGTTCCATAGATTGGTGAACCTTTGCAGTGGTGCCAGTTGTGTCAACAGGAACCAGTCGTCAAACGTGATCAGAAACACCTCGGCATCAGTCGACATGTTCCCGTAAACGAAGTACCCAAGTCCGGTCAGTTCATACTGGCTGAGAGTGATGGAGTTGTTACCCTGAACTGGTTTTGCCGGTGAAATCGCGTTCTTTCTCGACGAGAGATGGTCCAAGCCACCAGAGTTGCGAACGCGAAGAGCGAGAATTGTCTCGATCCGGCTTGTCTGGGCAAACGCAGCTCCTTTTGGCACTATATTCATCGCCCCGGAGACGACAACTGGCACGAAATTTGCAGCCAGGATGGCGATGATATAGAACACGCTCTTCATATTTCCGTTAAAGCGAAGTGCTACACTTGTGGTGACAAACTGCACCAGCGTCAACTCTTGAAGCTCGTCGGCGTAGAATGCTGTAGAAACCCGACCGTCGGTTTCGAACCACCCCGACGTTGCCAGGAGGACGCGCGACCAATGTAGCACGCACAAAATAACCAAAGTAGCCCCAAAGAGCTTGTCGCTGGTTCGAAAACGAAGAAGCTTACCCAGTGTGTTGAGCATGCTGTAATAGCACAGCATCACTTCGACAATAGATGGGTAGATCAGAAACCAAGCTTGCGAAAATGGCTCCTGCTGACCTTCAAACCGACACCCAGACGACCAAAACGCCACTAGCGACATCTTCATCCGTGGTAGCAGTATCACTGGGAGAGCGGTGAACTGATACGAGTTCGCCAAGCAGCTGAGTCCGATGTTTTGCCAGTCGGTGACGCCCAGAAAATACCCGCATTGAAGCGCAGCCATCGCGAGCATCCGCTGAAAGAGGATTTGAGTAGTCAGTACGTTCGATAAGAGCATTTCCCAGTCGTAGATACTCGCGCTTACGCAGCGAACACCTTCTTCGTACTGAAACAGCCCGTAGCGCTCTCCATTTGCGATGGCCACAGAAGCCATCGAGTTTTCTGTAGTTGTCGAGCTGAATTTGGAGCCCCAGTGCTCGACCATCTTCATTTCACATGCCGTTTGGTTGCTGCAATCCAGCGCTTCACCAGTGAGCATGTTAGACTGATGATCGACAATGTCCGGGTCCAACTGCTGGTTGGTGCTGATGACGTCCGAGTACCACTTTGAGCCCGAGAGATCTTCATACCATCCGTTCTTCCATTGTCCGCCAGGTCACTGGAGTAACTCGACCGTCTTGACTTCGCGAATCGTGCGATTCACCGCTTTCAGCACTGGAAGAGGTTTTCCTGACGGCATGAAGGCCCCTTCGAGGCGAAACATGCACGCGCTGGCATCGTTGCCAAGAATCGCAGATCGAGCAGCTCCGCAGTTGTCCCAGAACGGCATGATCAAAATCGGAATCGACTGCTGGATCTGGTACGTAGTCTTGCTGTTCAAGTCGTCGACGAGGCGGAGGCTGTCTTGAGCCACGTTGTAGCCCAGGTGAAGGCACGTCTTGAGGACTTCATCTGTCGTGACCGCGAGGAGAGAGCACATCGCTGCATAAACGGTCAACGACTCAGGTACAAGCACAGCGGTGTCGCGCTTCACGACGCGGTACCCGCCGATAGCTGTTCCAGTCGCGTCAACGATCTTCGTGGTCTCTAGCGAAAGCGCTTCGTTCACCGTCATCGACACATACGATCGCCCTTGCTGCACGCAGACGAGCGATCGATCGCTGTACGGCTCGTCATTGGAGCCAAGAATCGGGAAGAGTCCGTCCAGTGGGTCTCGACCAGACTTCCCGAGAAGTGTCCCACGTCAAGGTATTCCAGAACATGCTCGAACTGCGTCATTATAAGGAACGCGATGAACAGCCAGAGTGCCCAGTTGTAGAGTGTCCAGCGACTTGGAGCTTCGATGGTCGCTTCTTCATGCCGAGTCGCGGCAGTTGACGCACGTCTCGGACTGCTGTGGCAGCTCGCGGACCTGTCGTGCCGACTTGCCTCACTCGCGCACAAAATTGGACAACACAGCACTCGTTTGGCGCTTTCACATTCTTCGAACCCGATAGAGAGGGCGTTATGGAACCGCAAGCCCTGCACACAGCCCATCACATAGAATAGTTCACCACTGCTCGTGGTAACTACTGAGTGCCAACATGTTTCGAACAGGCGGACGGACATAAAGGGCCATCGCCACTGGTGCAAAAGAGAGTTTCATCGAGTTGACTGGCAACTTCATGAAACGTCCCCTTCGCCCTCCCTCACGCCTTCATCAGGATGTCAGGAAGCCAGGAAATCGCCCCCAGCTTGGGAGACGTGTGGATTTGGCACCCGATACTCGACAGAGTGCACCCACTATTCTGTCAACTACATCTTTCTTCATTAAAAGTTTACGGTACTGGTAACACGACCCCTACTAATACTACCACTACACTCGACCACCCTTCCTAATGCGCGCCGCAATACCTCCTGAGCTCTTCAATGATCACAGACTCGCCTGCTGAAGCCTCTCTATCATATCCGATATTCCATCGGAGGCGAGCTGAAGACTGCGAGCCAAAGTGCCTCCATTTTTCCATCTGACAGGCGCTGACATTTGTTTATTTGTCGCTTCTTAAGGAGTCAGTCGAAGCGCTGCCGTCCTTGCCTTCGCCATATGGCGAAAGGCCCGAAAGGCCCTTGGTTGGGGGTCGTCGTTCATATGGTCCTGGGACATTCTCCTCAATCGACTTGCGCTCCCAAGCAATCACTACTGGAAAATGCCTTCAAGTCACTTCGGACAACTGTAAGAAACCCCCTGGCGTTCTCTCTTGCGCACTATGGTGGCTAGGTGAACGCTTGGCTTCGCCCTCGCTTGTCAGTGTCTGAATGGAAGCGGTCTGTCTGTCCCAGTCGCGAAAGAGGAGCGATGCGCTGTCCTCAGTTAGTCAAAGAAGAAGACGGAGACAGACAGACTCTGAGATCTCAGGACCACAAGTCGCTCCTGCGTTGTTGACCAGACAGAAATCCCTGCATGACCACCATGGAACTAGCCGCAGCGACCGCTGCCTCATTCGGGTCTGATACGCCTTCGTGTCCGTCGGAGACCACGCTCCAGGTTTCGACTGGTGGCAACAGGTCCGCGCTGCTGACCACTCCACACTGCGCGACGGTGGCGACCATTGACTTGGCTGTTGACGCAGACGATGGCGCCTCGCTGGTGCTCAACGCGCAGAAGATGGGGGTCGTCCACTACATTCACGCGGCCGAGTTCCCCGCCTCAGCAGTGTATGGAGCCGTCCATCTCGCTTTGACTGGTTGGTCTGTACGATCAACTGGCAGTTCGCTCACACCCCTCTCTGTCTATTTACTTCCTTGAAACCTCAGGAACCTGTCCGAGAACCCGCTCCAGTCGGTCGATCTGGCGAGTGCAAGCGCCAACCTCACACACATGTAAGTGAACTCAAGTGCTGAACCGTGTGTCCAGGTTGGTTTGTGTATTGAGACTAACCAGTGTGTGTGGGATACCGTTTGCACCACCCAGAATCGTGAGCTCGTGCAACCTCTCAAGTCTCAATGGGATCACGTTTCCTCACGGCGAGCGCGCCAAGGAGCTCACTCTGTACGTGGCAAAAACAGCGTTGTTCTCAGCGGACACTGCGCGCAGTGAAAAACACTTGCTGACCACTGTTGATCTGTTGGTACGCGTCACGTAGGGACCTGAGCAAAAACCGCCTGCCGAGTATCGAGAACGCCGTCCTCCCCGATCACCTCACGTCACTGTACGTTTCTTGTCCCCCGTTGTGGCTGGATGTTCATTCACTATCCAGTAATTGACGCTGTTTTTGTTTGTTTGTTTGTTGCTCAAAACTGATCTCAGATCGCTCTCGAACAACGCGCTCGCATCGCTCGTGAACGCGTCGTTCCCAGATACTCTCACGCAATTGTACGTGCTCATGAAGGTTTCCGACGCGAAAATCTCCGTCCTACCTTACCAACTAATCCATTTGGTGATTCTTTGTGGGGGACTTCTTTCTTTCTAGACTTCTCGCCAACAACGCCATTGAGCGCATCGAGGCGACCGAGCTCCCGCCGAACCTCCAGCTTCTGTAAGTACCTGGGCAGCCAGTAGCTAACATGGCAGTATGGTTGTCTAACTGGCCAATCACCATTTCCAAACAGAGATCTACGAGGCAATCCACTCAAGTCTTTTGAAATCCGCGCGAAGGACGTGCCGATTTTCAAGCACGCGGTCGTTTCCCCGACCATCAGCCAGAAGCAATGCGTCGACAGCCGCGCGGCGCTCCAGACACTCAACAGCCACCAGATCTGTGTCATCTCCGACTCGCTCTTTGAACAAAAGAAGCTCGGAACAACCGCTGCCGCCTCTCCTTCACAAAAAATGCCAGAGACGACCGTGGAATCCCCAGCCACCTCACCGTCCACCGACTCGTCGCTCTCGATCGTCCTGGGACTCCTGTACGCCGTGATCGGGCTCGCGGCGGTCATCGTCGCAGTGTTCATCGCGCGGAAAATGGTCCACAAGCGCCGAGCGCAGCGCGAGTCCGACCAAATCAACCAGTACCTGGACGCGCGAGAGCTCACGCCGCCGCCAGAGATGCTGCTCAGCCGCACGAGCAGCGCCGCGCGCAACTCGGCGCTCAATTCACGGACCTGGAGACTCAACAACAAGCTTCCGCGGCTCCAGTCGCAGTCGCCGCGCGGGTTTCTGCGACCGCTACTGCGCGTTTTCTCGGGCGTGAAGCACGAGCCATCCCCGTTGCCGCCAAAGCCTGCAGCTACCGCCACTTTCGACACGCCTCCTAATGCTGAAGACTGCTCGGCCGCCACTGGGCTGCGCAGCACCATGTGCGTCGCGTTGACACTGGAGGACGTCACAATCCCAGAGGAGAGCGTGGAAGTCGGTCGCCTCGTGACCAGAGGCGCGTTCACGTACCTGTACATGGCGAAAGTCCACGAGAGCGATGGTAAAGACAGACTTGCTGTGGCGCATCAGCCCAGATTGCGCCACAACGCCCACCAGACCCAGCTTTTCATGGACACTGTCGACCGGAACCTCGCATTAAAGCATCCAAACATCGTGTCTTTGATCGGTTTTACCCATTGTGACCAAGTTCCCACCGCGCTGATAGAGCATCTGCCGCGTGGCAACCTCGAGAGCTTGCTCCAGTCCGTCCGGTCCCAGAGTCGCCAGAGCTTCCAGTGGTTCCAGCGTGGAGAAGGAGCGATTGTACCAAAGTCCAAGGCCGAAATCGCGCTCGACGTGATCGACGCGCTCGTGTACCTGCACTCGCTGCCAACCAAGGTCTGTGTCCACAACCTGCGCGCCAAGAAGGTCCTGCTCACTCAGGACTTCACCGCTAAGCTCTGCGCGTTCGGGAATGACTCAGATCGGATCAAAGCGGAGGCCAAGTCCGCTGCGGCAGCTGCTCTGTCTAATGGCTCGGAGGGTCGATTCCACTCCTCGTCAGTCTCGGCGTCCTCATCGCCCACGGCTTCGTCGACTCCAGGTTCCAGCTGCAGCCCGAGCGAGAACTCGGTCGCGTGGATGGCCCCAGAACTGCTGAGAGGACAGCAAGACGTCTGCGAGAAGACCGACATCTACGCGTTCGGCGTGCTGCTGACCGAACTGGACACGTGCGAGCTGCCCTACTCGCTGGGCATCGACGACCTGGACCGCGAGCAGGTGGCGCTGCTCGTGAGCTCCGGGTGCATTCGTCCGTCGGTCGCGACCGACTGCCCCGTGCAAATCCAGGAGCTCATCCAGAAATGCCTGAGCTTCTCGCCGGAGGACCGCCCCCACGGCGTGGAGATCCAGTACGCACTGCGGAAACTCGTGAACAAGAGTACGACGGCTTGTCCACCAGAGGAAGACGGAGGAGGTGGTGGGGAGCAAGAGGAGAGCATCGCTGACGTTCAAGCGGACACAACCGTGTCACGAGAGCAGTGAAGCTGAATGAGTGAATGCAAATGCAAAATACCAGCAACAAACATGTACCATACGTCCATTGCCGTTCCGTTCTTGTTAGCCTTTGTGTGCGATCTTTGCAGCTAGCGACGCCCATGCGAGGCGGTGGTTGACCACCACAACGGGACGGATGCTTGACATCGTCTTGGGAAGAAGGACATAATGTTGTCCACTGCCACCACTACCAGCAGCAGTACCAACTCTTGACTTTTGATGAGCAAGTGGACTCTTGGCACACTGAGTGGCGTCATGCAGCTCCTGGACTTTGGAGATCGTGCCAGTCAAGTACGAAGCGCCGTAGACGAGCGAGAGCCACTTGAGCTCGCACTGCGCGAGGACCGCGTTCGTTGTATTGCCTTCCACAGTACTGTTGGTGGCGGCGCTGCGGCGGCGGATCACTTGCCACACGAGGTCTGTGCGTTGGGCCACACGGTCCTCTTCATCGCGCAGCTCCAGCAGCCGAGGCATCGTCTCCGCATAGTCCTGCAGAGTTGATCCAGCAAAGCAAATGGGTGAATGAAGATGACTGGCTGCCGTATATCAGCTCAATCAAAGTACCTCGTACCTCCAGAGGCAACGCCGACGCAAAGCCTCCAAGTAGCTGCTCGTCCTCTTTTCGAAGCGCGTCAAGCAGCAGCTGCACGTACGATCTCTGGGTTTGGGTCTGCGCTTTCTCCGAGTACAGTGGACGACTTCTGAGGCTACAGGTCGCACGCGAAGGAACGGAAGAGTCAGCGGAGCACAAGCGGCGCGCCGTGGCGTTGAGAAGGAACTCGAGCCGCTCCAGCTGGCGTCTGCGCTTCGCCACGCACTGCGCGACGGAGAGCGCCTCGGGCTTTGACATCGCCAGTATGCTGTGATTGTGGGTTGTTGTTGAAGGGGAGACCTTGGCGATGTGTAGTCATCTATCTTTCCAGGTGAATTTGATGCGCATCAAAGTTCACGAAGCAGAACTCTCGAGTCTCAGATAATAATAATAATAATCTCATTAGGCGATATTTAAAATAGATGCATTGTCTCTATTGCTCTAGTTGTTGTTGTTGGTGGTGGTCTGCTGCTGCAGCGCCGCGAGCTCTTCCTGCAGGCAGTGCACGTACTTGGCCATCTCGTCGCGCGAGCTGCACGACTGCAGGATCATGTCGCGCATCGCCTGGCGCGCGCTGTTGAACTTGGACACGTCGTACGCGGATGGCGCAGCCGACCCCATCATCATTGGGTGGCGCATCATCGGAGGCGTCTGCTGGCGGTCAAAGCTGTTTGAAGAAGGTTGCACCTGCGGAGAGCTTGGGGGCATGAGGAACTTGCCAAAGCTGGAGCTCGAGCTCATCTGGGCGTAGCTGTTCGACGAGAAGTCGGCGTGCAAAAGCTTCTTGTTGCGTGGGGACGTGGACGCCGCCTGGCTGTTGTACGAAGGCGCAGACACCATCGGAGGCGACACTGGACGCTTCGCATCGACGCTGCTGTTGTCGTCGCTGTTGTGCTCGTACTCACGGCTCGATGGCGACGATGGGATCGCCTGGGCTTCCATCTCGTTGGTGCTCGCACGAAGACCGACGCGCTTGCTGCCGCCGGCACGGATGTGCACCAGCACGTACTCGCCCATCTCGCCACTGCCAGTCGCATCCGCGAGCATCACCGCGTGCATGCGAAACACCTTCTTCTTCGCCGAAACGTCAGTCGCGCGGCTGTAGCAGGTCGCAGTGATGTATCTCACGATCGGCTGCTTCTTGGGCAGTCCGGTCACGAAACTCATCTTGCGCCACTCAAAGTCCTTGCTCGACTCCTTCTTGCCCTTGGCGTTCGCTCCAGTGCTGGTGCCCTTCTTGCCAGTCGCTGGCGTCACTTCCGAAGCCGCACCAGCCGCTTTTTTCTTGCGCGGGAAACCGAACGAGCCCTTGCCCAAAAGCTGCGCGCACTTCAAAAAGTACATGCACGACACCGGCTGGCTGTAGATGAACTCTGGGTGGAGCGGCACGCCGCGTGGGTCCAGACCCAAATCGTACACCGGGATCTTCGCGGCGTCCATGTTGGCGAAGATGTCGTGGTACTGGTTCGCCGACGGCCACGGGGTCTTGTCCTCCACTTCGTCGTCATCGTCTTCCGAGACAATCGGCACAGAAGTTTCAGTCGCCACTGGCTTGACTGGGACTGGGCTTCCGTGCTGGCGCTCGACAAAGTCTCCGTGCTCGTTCACGCGCTGGCGGGACATCGCCGTAACAATGCGGACTGGCGGCATCTGCTGCTGCTGCTGGTTGCCGAGCAGGTGCGAGATGCCTGGGAGCACCAGCGGCGCTGGCGTTGGCGCCACGGGGCGGTGCGCGTCCAGCAGCATGGTGGACGTGAAGTTGGCGAACGAGAGCAGGCGCTGCGGGTCCGTCGGGTGGCTGCTCATCACGGGCGAGCGCGGGCGCTTGCGGCGGATCAGCGCGTTCGCATCCACGGCGTTGGGCGTCGACAGCATTTGGCTCTTCACGTATGAGACGCTTGTGTACTACGGAGGAAGACGCGGAATGACTCACTTGGTCGGTTGCTCAAAGTCCATCATTTTGATGGACACCCCAGACCACCACCACTTGAAATGGAAAAGAAAGCCTACTCGCATTTGCTTGGCTTCAGTATCGCGACAAACACGTTTTTAGCTGTGTAGCATACAAACGTCAAGATGCGGATTGCGGCAGATCCGGCCGATCTCATTCACCGTGTTTCCGAGGTGGCAGTGCGAGCAGGCGTTTGCCGCTCGCGGACTGTTCTGAGACTGCTGGGATTCACTGCTTTATACTTGGCGTTTGTAAGTAAGCCGTGGTGAGATTCATAGTACGCGGGACCCAAAGAACATTATGACACATCTTGTGAATCCCAGTCACAGAACCCCAGGATGATTAGTACTCGGGACCAAGGCGATGTTAGTGAGACACGGACAACGCCGCGCCGGGCTTGCGTGTTCATCAGGATTTGAGCTTGTTTAATTGCATAAACCTTTGATAATTGGTGATATCAAATATTGCAGGTCTGATACATCTACTGGCAGTCATGACCTGTGTGGTTTGTGAGATGGGGGAGGTGGCGCGAAGAATTCGGTTTCGGCAGGTGGGTTCGCGCGTGTCAAGGGCAAAAAATTCGCGTGAGAGAGCGAACGTCTTGGAATTTGTATGAACTGCGCAAGATGCCGTGTCCAAATTGGCCAGTCTGCGACCCGTCACCACCGCGAAACGTTACCGACATACTGAGCAGATCTGCCGCCTCTGTGTAAAACGAAAACCCTGTGCAAACGCTTGTAATACATAGTATCAACGTAAATACCCCTTTAAAACGTATTTTAGCTCAGTGCTGGAAATGCTGGCGATAGCAGAGGTTTATTGATCTCGAAAGATCGGCAAGAGGGACGAACGTTCAACACGGGAAGCGTCGCCAGAATAAGAACCGAGATCGGCTGATCGACTGACTGGCTGCTGGCGTGAAACGAAAGAGGACCAAATCTGCGAGCGTACGCCGAGAAAGCATTCTCGCAGCCGCCAGCCGCCAGCCGTCATCCGACTCTCTCTCTCTCAGGTGTGACCACCAAATGATCGCGGGCAGGTCCAGGAGCTCAGCAGATCTCGGTTCGTTCATCTCGCCTGTGGTGTGTGAATGCTCAATCAACTGGCGGCCAGTCATCCAGACACGGCGTCCGTCCTTCCAATGATGAACGCATGCAACAGACCGAATTTCCCACGAGCTCAACGGCAACTGCAAGCGCAACTTGTCATATCCATTTTCCACAGAGGCTTCGCAATCCCTTGCTCACCAAAATCCAAGGCGGCTTGCCTCCACTCTCTCCACCATGAGTGCATTATCCCCAATAACCAATGGCAAACTGACTGCTGAGCCATGCGCAGCAAGCGTTCGCGCTTCTGTCATTCATCTCGCACTCGCACTTCAGGATCTCTGTTGCTTGTTCTGCCGCAAAAAAGTCCTTTGATTCTAACGTCAAATCGGTCGTCACCTCGCCTCTGGAGGCATCGCATCTGCTGCCGCGTCACATGGCAAGATTTGTTGTTGCGCTTCCTCCCTCCCTTCTTCCTCCCCCCACTTGATTTCTCGCGACCCGTCTGCTTGTAATCTCACACCCTTTTCGCATTTTGCATTTGCTGCGATTTGCAGGCTTTGCGTCCATGTATTGCGTCCGTCCGGCATGTCTTGATGCGAAAAGCCGTCCAAGTCATTGGAACTTTTGTTCATGCCCGACATGCTATTTGCATCCGTCTACAAACAGAGCCTCGCTTCTTGATTTGATGGCTGATCTCCCCTTTCGAAGCCTTTGAGCTCAATCAGAGCCCAACAGGTTTTTTGCTTTGTTTGTTGCGAGATGATGGCGGAAGACGACGGCGCCGCGCGGCTATTTCGGCGTGTTCTTGTGACTGACTGACTGCCTGACTGACTGTGATTGACTGAATGAATCTTCACCATCGCAAAAGACTGAGCGACCGTCAGACATTTCGCATGTCTAAAGCAAGTGATGCTGTATTGTCCATATAACTAACTCCATGAGTCAGCCCCAGAACGTCGACACCGAATAAACAAGCAAACACAAGCGACCAGCGGTTCGGTTGGCTGTCAAAATCAATAGGACGCTCGCGATGCTTCAGTACTAGTGAATGGGCCGCCCCGCGATCTTCCAGAACGCGATGCGCTGCAGCTTTGGGTCGTCAAGCCGGCAGATCTGGATCGCGTCGCTCAGCGTCTTTGCGCCGCCTAGGCTTGAGCCAGCCCTGCTGGGGTCGAACCCCGACTCTGTCGCGTCCTGGAGCGTGAAGAGCGTCACGCGGTGGGTCCACAGATAGAAGCTCCGCAGCGTGCTCACGATCTTCCAGTCCTCCAGCGAGAGCAAGTACCGGCTCCCGAACACGACGAACCCGAGGCGCGCGAGCTCGTAGCTATTGAGCGCTTTCCTGCTTCGACTACCGGTAGACTCACTCTCGCTATCGTACTGGTACTCGTAGACGCTCGAGACCCCGAGGCCATCGACGTTCCAGGCTCGGATCGCCAGAATCCGCTCGATGCCGTTCGGGATCTTGGCGTCCGCGCTGGTGTGCTGCTGCTTGAGATGACCCCCAGGGTACCCCATCGTGATGCACGCCATTAGCAGCAACGGCAGCGAGTTGAGCGCCAGCGCCACCAGTTTGATGACAAAGAGCGGCGTGGCGCTGCCATTGAGCTTGAACACCACGTCCGAGGTGAAGAAATCCGCGAGCCTGAGCTTCTCAAACTCGGACGAGACGACGCGAGGCGTCACGCGGTCGTCAATGCCGAAGAACCGGGACTTGGACTGCGCGAGCTCGAGACGGAACCAATGCAGCACGCAAAAGAAGAGCACGGTGGGGCCAAATGGACCATCGGAGATGCGTCGCCACAGGATCTTGGCTGCGATGTTGAGCAGACTGAAGTAGAGCAGCATCAGCTCGAGAATGGCGAGGTACATGACGAACCAGGCTTCCGAGAGCGCCTTCTGCTCGCCCTCAAACTCGCACCCGACGGTCCAGAACGCCGAGAGCGTCATCTTTAGCCTGGGCAGCAGCATGACCGGCAGCAGGTTGAAGCTTTTGGAGTTTGCGAGGCATCCGATACCGGCGTTGTGCCATCTCGTGTGACCCTGGAAGTAGCCGTACTGGAGCGCGTACATGGACACGACCCAGCGGAAGAGCAATGCTGCGATCGAGACGTTGGAGATCAGCGTCTCCCAGTCGTAGATGCTCTTGACTGTGCGGAGCTGCTCCTGCTCAAACAGAAAAAGTCCAAAGCGACCGCCATTCGAGACTGCAACCGACGAAATCGAGAGCGCCTGGTCCGTCGTGGTGAACTTCGAGCCCCAGTGATCCGTGGTGGCGAACTCTTTGCAGTCAGCCGTGTTGACGCAGTCCAGCTCGTCACGAGCGAAGGTGTCGAACTGGCGCAGCGGGATCCCGTACTTCGACTTCTGGTCGCTGCTGACGACATCCGAGTACCACTTCTTCCCCGCCAGATCTTCGTACCAGCCGTTCTTCCACACGCCGCCAGGGCGACGAGTCCATTCGACTGTCTTCGCTTCGCGAATCGAACGATTGACCGTATACAGCATCATCGATGGCGGCTCGAAGTCGTCGAAGTACTGCTCGACGAGTCAAAACATGCACGCATTTCCATCCCACCCGGGAATCGCAAAGCGGTCGTACCTGCTGCCATCCCAGAATGGCATCATGATGATCGGCAAGGAGTTTGAAATCAGATACGTCTCCAAGCTGTCGACGCCGTTCACGATGCGGAGGCTGTCCCGCGTCACGTTGTACCCAAGCGTGCTGCAAGCGTCGAAGGTCGCGTTCATCACCTTGGCAACTTGTGTGCAAACGCCAGTGTACTCGTCAAGCGTCTCTGTGCTCATAATAAGTCCCTCGCGTTTGACCACTCGATATCCATTCACGGAAGCTCCCGTTTGGTCTACCACTGCGGAAGCTCCAATTTCGCTCACGACTTCGCTCAGTTGGGCAGCTCGAAAGTTCCGCCCCTCCTCCAGACAGGCAATCATTCGGTCGCTGTGTGATTCATCGTTGAAGCCGCCGATCTCATATGGTCCGAGCGTCGGATCCCGTCCATAGTACAGGTACTGCTTGGTTTCCACGGTGTTCCAGACGAGGCCGAGGAACTG
>JAASFI010000550.1:0-23998 GCA_023333705.1 Globisporangium viniferum | reverse complement strand
TTGTCATTTTACCTCCAAACTCGCAAGCCCCCCCCCCCCCCCAACGTTTCCTCGACGCGGTTCAATCTTCTCTTGAGTGAGCTGAACAAGGGACTTAGCATAGTCTCATTACAATCGTGCACATCAACCCCACCCATGAAACGATGGTAGTTGCGGCAGAAATTCGCTTGCAAAAGCACAATCCAGGGACGAGAAAACCTGGTCTGTGTCTCCGCCAGCAAGCGACAAATCTTCACCCTCAAGCCCAACCGAGTCATCCCACTGACCATCATCAGATGCTTCCCAAGTCGCCGTCTGGATCGTTGCCAGAGTCAAATGCGAACATGCCATTTTCGTCGCTTGAAGCGCTCACGTTCAGATCGTCTTCCAAATCACTTAGAATCACCTCTTGGCGATCAACTTCCGGATTGTCAGCGCTGTTGTTTGTAAAAAGTATCCAGTACATACAGGATGACAATCAGCATGAGTACATGATAAGATACAGGATACTGCAAATGATACAGGTTGGCAATATACAAACAGATTGTACATACCAGCTAGGTCGTCGTCTTCTTCATTTTCGTCGTCATCATCGTCTTCAACCTCTTCTTCCTGGTAATCCTTGCCATCGACATCCATGCTGTCCACATCGTCACCTTCTCCATCCGCTAGGCGCTTATCAGGCGCTCCAATCATGTGCAGTGGTGCTGACACTCTGCTTCCTAGCGGCCCTGGGTTTGTCGATTTGCGTACGCTCACAGCAGGGGACACCATCGACGACACTGGAGGCGAGAGCGCGGTGACTACAATTGCAGTCGTACAGTAGGATACGCTGGCGACCTGTGTAACAAAGCAGTGCGAGCTGCCGTGAGCACAGGCGGGACAACGGAAAGCGACGACGCAGCGACTGCTGTCGCAGTGGCGGCAACAGGAGATGGTGGCTCTGCGGCTGGCGGCGCGGTAGCTGCATCAGTATATGTAATGAACAGAAAAGGAACCATTGGCGCCACTTCACGTTTTAAAGAAATTGAATTTTGAATCACTTCCAACGTAGAAATGAAGATGTCACCGAGATCTTCTGTAGGTGAAATTTGAGTTCTGAATCGTAAAATTGAGAAAGTTGTGAAAAACATCCCTATCAACTGTCGCGAACTGTTAGATACTTAAGGCTTCTTAGCCTGTATTATACATGTAATTGTTTAACGTGTATAATACAGGCCTCCGATCTCAAGGGGTTAAAAATGAGACAAGCACGAATAAGCTCATTAAAATGAGCTTATTCGTGCTCGTCTCATTAAAATAGTGCATATTAATTGCACGTTTTAACCGTGAAATGACAGAAAATATAATTTAACGTTGTCCGTCTGTGTCCAGCCCCAAATGTTACGGTCCATTTACGTAATTTTGGAAAGATGACGAGTAGAAAGAGAAATATCTGGGTCAAAAACGGGGGAGGGGAAATAATGAGAATGCAGGCAGATTATTGAGAAAAAAGTGAAGGAAGACAGGACTCCAGACAGATTCGGCACGGACTTGCTTGGCTTGCCCGCGTCGCGGGCACAAAAACCTTGTGACAGAAAAAGTGAAAGCACAAAACTTCCATGATGCAGACCGCACTATTTGTTTTGTTTATCGTCGAAGGCTGCGTGCACCGGCACTAGCAAAATCTCCACAAGTAGATCATGTCGGTCTACCAGAAGCTATAATTATCCGTCAGTCAAGTTCGGTGCAACAATACTTTCACATACCATTTCGTGCGCAGAGCTGGAAACTTGGTGGCTGGGACGAACAACTCTGGGCTCTGGATCGCTTGCCCGTATCACACCGAGCCAAAACCGAGGAGAAACTTCAGTGCATTCTTTTATTTCACTTCCATGGATGATTCCCACTACATACCTCCCTGCTGCCAAGCATTATGCTGAGACCAGCTGTTTCTTGTTCTCGTTTTCAGCTTCAACTGCTCGAGCTAAACTCCGGAGGAATTCCACTGCACTGGGTGACCGGCCCTGTCAAAAATGTGAGGAGTTAGATCATCACGACGACACTTTTCTTTCATAACATATCGAAACTCACATGAACAAAGAACGCATGCGCTTGAAATGGTAGCTTGCGAAGTGCTCTTCCACTAAACCCTGCAGCCATCTCCGCAACGTGAAGCAACGCACTCGAAAGTGCGAGCTCTTGGTCAGTCGTTCGATCACTGCTGTTCATCTGATCAGCGAGCCGTTTCTTTGACGCTCTTTTCCTCATCAAATTGCTGTACGGAAAGATGGGGAAGTTGGAGTGCTGAATAATCCGGACACGCTGAAGCTCCTCCACACAGCTTCGCAGAATTTCATATCGGGCATGCAGCGATGGAAGTCCAATATACCTAGTCAACATCTTGTCAGTGAAACTACAATGATACTTCATGACAAGTTGTGGTAAGAAGAACTTACTGCTTGATGTCTGCTCGGTCAACAAACGCGACATCGATAGCTTCCGTTATATTTGAAGTCGTCAGGAAGAGCACATTGGAGTAGCTCTTCAATGAATCCAGTTGGGTCAAAAGTGCGTTGACGACACGAATTGCATCTGAAGGCTCAGATCCACTGAGAGCAGCTTTGCGCGCCGCAGAAAGTGATTCGACTTCATCTGCATGCGGCACGAATTTGTTAGTCAAGCTCGTTGGCAAAAACAATACCCACACAGCAGATCGACATACCTATCAGCACGCATACTAGCGATTCTTCGTCTTCAACAAGTTCTTGGATCTGCCGAAATAACTTCATCACGAGCTTCCCGCTTTCTGAAAACCACTGGATGAAGAAACAAAGATTAGCCAAAGAGCAGCTAGTGATCTCGTACAACAGCGAACATACTTTGCTGAACAAGCTGTGTGCGTTGATCTCGATCAAAAATGCGTTCGGATATCTACATCAGGAATTTGTTAGTTCATACTCGCAAGAATCTTCAATGCAGTCGCACATTTAGGCATACCTCTCTGATAGGCGAATGCTGAGCTTTTGAGCCAAAGCTTTGCACAAACTCGTCTTTCCGGTGCCAGGCGGGCCATGCAGCAATACAACTCTGCCACAAAGCACAAGGGTGAGCTGAAATGCGGACTCATATAAAAACGAACGCAATCTCACCTGTTCCACGAAATAATGTGCGGGTTCACTTTCGAGTCCGAGAACAATATCGCAGTCGTTGCATAGTCGAGTACGTTTCTCTTCACAGCAGCGTCGTAGATTAAAGTCTCCCAGAGCCCATTCAGGCTCAAAGATGGCAGAACCAGCTCTTGGCATGTCGACACGTTCTCATCATCGTCAGTTGTTTGTTCGGCTGGAGGTTCCTGTGTAACAAATCAAAGCACAGTCAACACACAGCAGGGTGATTCGCCAGATCAATATGGGAACTTACATCACTGAGTTTGAACACGTGAATTAGTAACTCCGCCTCTGGATGTGGAATGCCACCGCCATCTCCGTCTTCAAGTTCGTCGTCGGTGCAGTCTTCAATTCATCCATGGCAATGCACGAGTTCACTTAGGATCGTTCAACAGTAGATTCTGCGCGAAAGTCAAACGCCAGATGTGCGTACCTAGATCTGCTATCACGACGGTCTCTATGTGCTCAGCTAGAAACGTATCTTCTCCAAACGCCATCGAGCCTGCTGCAGCATAATAAAAGGCATGCACAAATTGTATTAGCATGCCTTCCATTCCAATATCACCATCTGCATGAGATCACCACATACACAAACAACACCAGCAACAGCGCGTACCCTGCGCGAAAGCGCTGCCGCTCTTGTCGAGAAATGCGAAAACAGCCTCTCGGATGCGCTGGTAGTCCGCCACACTCTCCTGCTTGACGCACGCTTCAACTGCAACGCGAAGAAACCAGCAGCAGCACGACACCATTTCAGAAAGAGCCACAGCAACCACAGCGTAAGTGAGATACGCCACTAGCCGATCCCACGGAAACACAAGCGAGCAGAGCGACTCCGTGTAGCGTACCGTGCACGCATTTCTTCTCGCCCCGCGCCATGTTCACCTCCATCGCACGCTAGTTGCACTTTCCTCATTCATCAAGTGTAGGTGCCGCGCGTTTTCAAAAGGAAACCCCCTTCAAAGATGATACACACAGTACAACCAACATTCGGATAATTCCGAAACTCGACTCCCTTGTGGTGGTTGTGTGACGAAAGAAAGGATCGATCGACAGTGTGGAATTCCCAAGTGAGCCAGCCTTTCATGGTGGTGCGGAAGCTCACGGCGCGCGTGCAGCGCTGGCAGCTGCTGACGCGTTACTACGTAAACAAGTGGCACTACGACGGTTCCAAGTGGGTCGAGCGCGCCTGGCACGGCGAGCGCAAGAATCCCGCCGCATCCATCGCGTCCGTGCCGTTCATGATCACGCGCAACATGCGCGCGCAGCTGGAGCAGGCGGGCTTCCCGGCGCAGGAGATCTCTTCGCTCGTACCACAGGTGGCGCACCAGCTGCTCGCGGAAAAAGTCACCTACACGCAGTACGTGGAGCTGAAGCAGAAGGAGATCGCAGAGCTCGCCGCTCAAGCGGTGGAGAGTATCAAACGAGAAGAAGAACAACAACAACAGGCGCAAGCGAAAGTACATGCTCAGCAACTGGTCATTGTCGCGGAATCAGCGAATGCAGACGAGGAGTCTGTGTCGATCAAGTCTCCACACACAAATGCGCCAGACGTGACTTCTCAATTGGCGATTGTGCCACAGGAGGAAAAGAAAGAGTAACCAAGGAATAGCAACTTGCCAGTTGTAAATGCACGTGTTGTCTTAAAAGCAATGACACGCTTCTTTACGGTTCGCTTAATCGACCTGCTGATCACTGATTCTAATTTGTGTCAGTGCCAACTGCTACACGCTGGAAGCCTCCTTTCTGGACCTGATGATGAAGTCCTCACTCAGGCTTTCGCGTTGCGCTTGAAGATGCGCGCCTTGACCGAGCGGACCCACGGCTGGCGACCAAACTCCTTCACTCTCGCGAGTACGTCTTCCCATGAACTCAGCGTCACCGCCAACGCGAGCTGGAAGAGCTGCATCGCGAACAGGAACATCACGCCATACAGCAGCTTGGACGTCGATCGTTCCGATAAATACACCCATAGCGCCGTCGCCATGAGGTAAAGTAGCGTCAGCGACCAGTACAAGCGGTAGAACAGTATCCGCAGCTCGCCCAGGCTCTTGTTCTTGTGCAGCTTGTGGCGGATGAGCGCCGAGATCACGCCGTGCTCCAGGAACTGCGCGATCATCACCGCGCCGAGAATGCCGCCAAACACGCACGCAACGTTCGCCAAGAGCGCGACGCTCAGCACGAGGCTCCACAGCACGGTTCCGATCATCGTTCGCTTGGCGTCCTGTGGCTCTGCTGGTGCTCTCAATCGCCTTGACGCTTCACCGGTTTTTGTTGCTTTCTTGGTTGACTGAGATGCTGGAAAAACTCAACTGCTCAGCACCACCACTGTACCACTCCACAGGGTACAGTTCATTTTGTCCTCATTTGTACCACCGTAATTGGTCACTGTACCAGTTAAACCGTTCCGTCACATTCAAGCGACATGGAAATCCACGCGTTCGCGCAACATCCACGGCGTTCACGTTTGATTGGGAAGCGAGGGCCATTATTGCGTCTTGTGGCTGGAAATGATGCAGCGTGTGCTCCGACTCCGCCGCGTGCGAGGGGATCTGCGCATCGCGACGCAGCAGCCGTGGGTCGCGCGCCAGCGCTTCGGTGCTGCAGCGCTTGCGGGAACCCGCCAGTTCCACAATGTACTACAAGTGCTCTCGCTGGGGCGTGCGAAGGGGCTCAACTCTCATCTCGTGACGCGCCAACATGCTCGTTTGCTGAGCACTTCGACGGTGCTTGACGGCAAGGCCGCAGTGGTGCGTAACGTACAGTGTTGGTTGTGAGCCCAACGCACGCATACTGGATGTGCTGCTAATGTGTCTGGTAATGTGGTCATAATGGTGTTGCTGCTGTAGACCCAGGAAGCGCTTGTGCAGGAACTGAAGACGATGTGCAATGCGATCCGCAATGACCTCCACGAGGCGCCTCCAGCGCAGGAAATCGTGGACGCCTGGCGCATCCGCATCGGTAGCTTCCAGGAGCAAGTGGCTGCGACTGAAGATTCGTCGTCTTCCCTTGTGAACGAGGTCTGTCTCGGGTACGAAAGTGCGATCGCGATCGCGTCCAAGCAGCGCCAGTTCGACCTGGCGAACGCTTTGTTTGACCAGATGAAGGCGTTCGGATACGTGCCAACCGACATCACGTTCCAATACCTGATCCGTAGCGTCGCGTTGGAATTGATCTCTCGCCCTTATGCGACGTCGGTCGAGGATCTGCGCGCGATTCTCTCCGAGAACAATTGGGAGCGAGACCTGCTCGAGATCGTCCGCTCGGAGGAGTACGCGCACCACCGAAAGACGCCAGTAGAGCGCGCGTTTTTCCACAAGCAGCTGCTCCAGGGCATCGAGACGCACTTAAACGAGTACGAGTCGACGCTGCCACTCGCTGATCGCTCGCCGTTGCCGTACAACGAAGCGTTGCGAGTGTACGTGGCCAACGGCGTGCCCTTCTCGCGCATGCTCAAGCTCATGGTCAAGCGATCGCTCAAGCCGAACGTGGAAACGTACGCTGCGCTTCTCCAGGGTGCGCGATGGTCGGAGATCCCAGCCACGCTCAGCCAGCTTTTGCAGTCTGGACTTGTCGAGAAGCTGACGTCCTCTACGGAGGACGAAGCGACTGTCTTGAAGAACAGCCACGACGTCCACTTGATCTGGTCCAACACCATGAAGGCGGTCGTGAACTCGTACAAGAACCGCTTCTTCGATCGCAAAGAGCACGTGAGCCACAAGGATGTCGAGGAGCTCAAGAAGGTGTACCTGTACACGGAGAAGCAGCTCAAGCGCGCGTTCCCAAAGTTCCAGTTTGCGACTGCGGAGCACCACGAAGAAGTGTACACGATCCGCGCTAAGGCAGCTGCTACTGCTGGTCTCCAGTCGAACCTGATGAAGGTCCTCGACGAGTACGTGAGCCTCGCCCCAGCAGGTTCGGAGCTCAAGAAGGACGCGTTCCTGTGTGCGATCGAGCTCTACCCTTCCTCGCAGCTCGAGATTCTTCATCTCCCACGCGAGCTCGTGCAAGAGCGAGCGATGCACCGCGACGTGGCCAAGTCCAGCCGCGTGAGCGAGCTCGAGCGCGTACACTCTCGCCTGGCGAATAAGGTGCTGCCAGCGGCGATCGCGAAGCTGGAGAAGATGAAGCGGGACGCTGCGACGGACAAGAACGCCCTGGAGGAGCAGAAGAAGACTGTCGCGTCCAACGCTCGCATGGAGAAAGCACTCGAGCGCCGTCTAAACAACGCGCGCATCGTGAAGAGCTACCAGCTGGTCATCCAGGACCAATTTGAGCGCACCGACAAAGCCATGGACAAGATCCAAGAGAAGTTGCTCGACGCGTTGAGCGACAAGAAGGACGCCGAGGGCGACTTGGACGTGTACCTCAAGCTCATGGAGCAATACATGACGTGCGCGAACCGCTTCGAGCAGCGTCTTCGCAGTCGCCAGAAAGAGATCGCCCCGCAGCTCATGCGTCGCGTGTTCCGCGTCATCAAGCAGGTCACTGCGCAGGAGAACGTGGATGAGCTCGACTGCGAGAAGCTCAACGAGATCTTCCACTTGGCGATCCGCACGGCGGTCTTGTTCTGGCGATACGACGAAGCGGGGAAGCTCGTGCGCAAGAAGAAGGCCGTGCTCAAGTCCAGTTTGCTCGACGAGCGCGAGTACGAGCTGTTGATCTTCAAGGAGGTCACGGACCGAAACATCCGCGGTGCGTACGCGCTGATCCAGGAGATGCACAATGCTGGACTCGCGCCTCCGAAAGAAGCAATCCACCGCATCGTGCTTGGCTTGATGCACCAGCTGCACAAGTACCCAGCGGAGGCTGGTGCCAGTGAAGGAAGCGCCTCGAACGCGGACCTCCTCGACGACGCAGAGGAGCACCACGCTGATGGTGGAGTTTCTGACAATGAAGAGCAAGCCCAGGACGACGAGCTCCTGAAGAGCTCCGATACCCAGACGATCGAAGATGAGCTCTCGTTCCACGACGAGCTCCAGTTTGACGACGACAAGGACGACAGCGCCGCGAAGCTCATCCTCGGCGCAGGTGCCCCGACCAGCATCATGGACATCGCCGGGTTCCTCCAGGACTGGTACAACCTGCACGGCATCCGCCCGGCTGCGAAGACCGTCGTGCCAGTGTTTGCGCGCCTGCTGGCGACCAGAGACTTCCCGGAGTTCAAGCGCCTGCTGCAGATCCTCGAGTCGATGGAGGGCGGCCTCACGCCTGCGACGACGGTCTGGCTCGAGAAACGATTAGCGCGCATCGGCAAGACGCTCGACGACTTCCGCGTGGGCAAGGCCACGACCGGCGCCCGTAGATAAACAGCGAGCAGCACGATACACCAAATAGACAAGCAAAGAGCAAACCAAAGCCCAATGCGTACATGGTGGTGCTGTTGGAGTTGATGATGGATGATCAATAGACTCGCTCGCTCTCACTGGTCCCCTCTCTTTTTCGTGTTACAACTCGACTCTCACATAGCTCTCTCTCTCTCTCTCTCTCTCTCTCTCTCTCTCTCTTGCTCTTGGGTTGCCTGCCTTCTTTCTATACATGGATCTGGTCCAGCGACGATGACAGGAACGCGCCGAGCGCTTCCACCTAAGCAAATGATCATCACGAAGAGCACTTCGTTAACAAATACTGGTGGAAACAAGCACTAGACGTCCTTGTAATCAGAAACCTCACCTTCGCTTTGATGAATCCAGGCTCGGCGTCCCCATTCGAGTACGCGCACACCAGGAAGCCTTTGCCCGCAGCAGAGATCGCCAGTCGCCCGTTCTGTGTAGGTTCAACATCCCCATTCATTAGCAATGCGTTTCACAACACAACACAGAACACTCATCTTCACAGTCCATACCTCCAGCTCCACGAGCAGCGTCTGGAGCGCGTGGCCGGCGTTGAAATCCTTGCTCGCGTGCGCGTACTCGCCCCACGTGTGCGACGCAATGGCGCCCACGACCTTGTGATCCACGACGTTCGCATCGCCGAACGACCCCATGAGCGCGCCGTCCAGCGTCATGAGCCTAGTGAATGACGATGCATGCAACAAAGTGCCCTTGAGTGAGTCGATCAACCGCCTTTCAGCAACAACAAAGCAGCAGCACTTGCCGCATGACCCAGTAATGCACAAAAAAGAAGAGGCGCGTGTTAAATAGGACACGCACATGGTGGCGTCGATGCCGTCGCCGACGATCTGGCCCAGCACTTCCGGGAGAACTCGCGCGCGCAGCATGGCTGTTTTTGTTGTCCTGATCGATTTGGTAATGAGAGCTGCGTTCTTGTCGCGTTCTTTTTGTTCTTTTTCTTTTTGTTCTTTTTCTTGCGGGTTGCTTAATAAAGGTGCTCCACACCACATGTTGCTTAAGAAATTGTGTACATCACACTAATATGAGAGTAAAGCTATTATTACATTCATAGCCACATTCGAACTTTTTTTGTGGCTTTCTGGGTTTTAGCCAATTGCTATTCGAGCAAAAAAGAGCTGTTCTGTTTTAACTTGCAAAAGTATCGGAAAAGTGTTCTACCTGCTTTTAAAAAATGTTCGCTCTCTTGAGCGTACATTTGCGTGCGTCCAATTGTTCAAACTGGATAACCTGGATAGACGAAAGCACACAATTGGCTTAAAGTTGCCATTTCAAAGCGCGCCGCGCTCAAAACATTGTTGTCCAAATTGCATTTTTGAGGGGGGTTGGTGCCTTCCCGAGCCATTTTCCTATTGAGAATGCACCACTTGGATCAACCGCAGGTCACATTCTCAACAAACGCGGGTTGAAGCAGATGCTTGAGCATGAAGATACCGTGCTGCTCGTCACACTGATTGAATTGCTGAAGAAACACGACTGCGTTATCGAGAATGGTGCCGTGGAGAAGAAGAAAGTGGCGCTGGAAGGCTGGCATGTGCTGGTGGCGCTGCTCGACCTCATCCCACCAGAAAGCGATCTGGTTTCTCGCGTGGCGAACGAGCACGGGCTTCTTGAACGCGTGCTCTTTGATCTACTGCACCACGATAGAGACCCAGCGTTCTTCTCGGTCGGGCTCTTCTGCATTCTGTTGCTGGAACGCCACGACATCACTTTGGCCAGCGAGTTCAGCAGAGTCATTTAAGCGATCGAAGACGTGCTGGCCACTCCTTGCGAGCGGATACCGACGACCCCACTCTTTCAGGTCCTGAGATCACTACCTTCCGAAAACGAACAGGCAAGTGAAGCGATCATGCGAGCTGTGCGAAGTGGCCTGGACAAGCACTCGTCCGACTTCCACGACTCGGTCCTGAAAAGCGTGCTGTAATGCCACAAGTCCGTCGCCAAGACCCGCAGTAGCACAATCCGCTGGGAAGATCCTACAAAGTGGGAGCTCAAGCACTACATCGACATCCTCATCCACGTTCTGCGCTGCGGACTCCCATTTGAGAAGTTTACGGTGCTCAAATACCTGCGATTCGAGGCGGCATCTAAAGAGTTTACAGCCAAGTTCCTCACCCACAGCGGCTCCAGCGTCCTCGCATCCGTGATTGCAAATGACGGACCCGAGGTGCGAGAGCAAGCAGCGAGATGTGTGGATGAGATCACGAAGCTGGATGCCAACCTGCCAACTCGCCAACAAACTGTCAAACCAAACGTCAAAAACGACGCGGTCGTGGTTCTCCCAGACCATCCGTACCTCGAGATGTTTGAGGAGTACACTGCCGCCATCGACTTTGCGACCTTCAAGCAGCAATGCTCAGCGAGAACGAAGAAACGCAGCGGCGAGGATTCACGTTGTTGCCGAAGAATATTGAAATTCTCGTCCCTTTCTGCGTCAATCACGGGTTGATCTCAGTTCTCACGGAGCTCCTGTTTGGCGAAACCACGAGCGACTACGTCAAACGCGAGGTCTGGGAGCTGCTGGTACATATTAATTTTGAGCTTTCGAGGATCGGAATCGGGAAACTTCGCGAGAGCTGCGATTTGGCGTCCCTGGCGTTGATGTCCGCTTCGACCGACTACCCGCCAGCGCTGCGAAGACAAGCGATCTTGTTTTTAACAGCGCCGCTGAACAAGAATCGATCAATTCGCGGGCGACTGGTGAACGACGAAGGAGCGATCCCCATTCTCGTGGACCTGCTCTCACGGGAAGAAGACAGCAGCACCGCCAACCTACTGAGCGACCTCCTGCGTCAGTTGCTCTGGAGAATGAAATTACTCGGCAGAGCTGGGTCTTGTGATGCGAGGTATTCTCGACAGGGGAGCACAGAAGCAGACTCCGTCTAGAAGCAACAACTCAAAGACGAAGCGATACTACCTGAACCTGCTGAGTCTGTACTGAAACGCCGAGGGAGGGGTTCTTGGCCACGAAGGGAGCGATGACATCGAGAACTTCCAACTGACTCTGGCGGCACTGGAGAATGGCACTGAGCTGGAAAAGTTGCTCGTGCTCAAGCACTTTCGCAAGTTCGCTGCGTCGTGGGGACCGATCCACTTGGGTTTTCTCAGCGAGAACTTCGTGGCGATCGCGTGCGTTGTCACCCACGAGTCCGCCGAGTTGAAGAAAATCGCAACCGAGGTGTTGAGGATCCTAGCGGATCTGGACAAGGACTGTTGTGAGAACGTGATGGCGGCTCAAGCGCAATTGTGGCCCGACAATCCGATTTTCAACTTTCACGAAGTAGTCGATGCCGAGGAAGATGATGAAGAAGTAGACGATGGCGAGAGTACAGCGACCAGGAGAGCGACAATGGCGAAGTGGACGTGGAAGTCTCGGATGAGGATGCTGAGAGCCTCTCAAAGAAGCCAAAACTGGAGTGATGAGACCAACTTTCTTCTCCGTGACCAGATTATTTACTGGGTTTGAAAGACCACCGCTCCAAACGTCTTACCATCATCGCAATAGATGGGGGTATCAGCAGTAGCATAGCGTGTGGAGTATTCGCGCGCATTGTTGACTTTCAAATCATCAAATTCAACCGAGCGCGCGAAAAAATTGCAGTCAGTGAGAAACGAACACCCTTTCCGGCGCTTTTGTCTCCATGTCGAAGATGCCACATCTTCGAAGCGGTCTTTTGTTGGTTTCGGAATGTTCACGTGTGTGACTGTGATGGGATTCCATATTTTTTGTCCACCCTCTCCCCTCCCCTATGAGCCTTCTTTCTTTCGGGGCTCGACACTTCAAGCGCATCCATCCGTTCGTTGGCACCGCCTGTTCAATGCGCAATGCGAAGCGAAGAGCTCACAAGACCGCACACAAGGTACCACACCACACCACCTGTCTAGTGGAGAGAAGCAAGGGAGAATGTGGTGGCGCGACGAGCACATCGCGCGGGATCTCCGGTCAGGCGATGTCGCTGCGCGGCGCATGATCCTCACGTTGCTGCGCTCGCATCGCCAGGAACTGGACGGCTTTGTGATGCGGCACCCGGCGTTCTTCTTTCGCGCGATGACAGAGTTGATCCAGCGCTACGAGGAGAACTACGAGGTGAAAAGGAAAACCTGGAGTGTGTTGACTGCGCTCGTGAACCTGCACTCCAAGATCCACGTTCAACAGCTTTTGTTCCAGCATGGAGTGTTTGGGCTCGCGCTGGAGACGCTTGGCGGAGCTTACGGACAAGGCCAAGGGCGCTGTTGTGTGAACGAGGTGCTGGAGTTCCTGTTAGCGCTGAAGAACGGCAAGGCCAGGCTCTTTGATCTGGATGCTCATGTGGTTCAGCGGCTGACCGGTCTGCCGGTGTGGCTCGGCCAGGGGATCGACCACTTTGGGTTCAAGCTGCTCATTTAGCTACTGCTGGATCTTCAAGTGACTGAGAGCGGAGCGTGCGCCGAGTCCGTTGATCAGCATACAGTCGAGTTCATTGATCGCGCCGGTCCGACCACGTTCCTGATACTGGTGGAGCGGATCTTGGAGGAGTGTCGCTCCTATTTCGCGCCTCATGATGCGGGTACTACGAGTGTCACCCCTCACAGCCACGCCGACTGGCCAGGACTCAGTTCGTGGCACCTCGGGGCTCTTCTAGCCGAGGCAGTGGAGGTGTTGCGTCCAACCCAAAATGATAGAGTGGTCTCGTCGTTCAACAGAGTGATTGCGCTCAAGTGGCTCCAGACGAACAGTGCAGCGATCACGCCTCAGTTCCAGGAGTCCCACGACCTTTCTGAGGTGCTCGGTAATGCGGTTTCGGATAACAGCAACACACGCGTTGTCCAGGGACTAGCGGTTGATTTGGCGGATGCCTTGGCGACGCAGCGCACCAGTTTAGTGGCGCCCACAGCAGTTGATCGTCAGGTGGTTACGAGAGCCCCTAGTTCCATGTCCACGCGGCATCTATCGGCTGAAATGCAAGACGCGCTCCACAAGCTACAACACGGCACCTTGGAACAGAAAGCACAAGCGATCCACTACTTCACGAGCCGCAACAATGCCGTGTTCGCAGATGAAGACTCCATGGGAAATGATCTTCGTGTGGTATCGACTGCGCTGCGAGCGCTCGCTGATCCCAGTACTCCCGAGTCCACGAAGGAGCAGATCTGGAAGATGCTGGCGACGATAGTGACCGAGACGCCTAGTGGAACCTCCGTGACCTGCGCTCAAGAATACTACGAGCTCGTTTGCGCAGCACTCCAAATTCTTGTGGATGACGCTGAGTCGAGTGAGGCTTCTTCGGGATGTACGGCATGGGCAGAGGCGCTGCTAGTTGATCCACTGCGTGACATCTGTGTCAATGAAGTCGACCGAAACGGATCTTCTTGGCGAATCAAGAGTCCATATGCGGGAGTAGTGGTCGCAACACTGTTGATCCACCAACTGGAGCGAGGTCATGACCGGAGGCCTGACGGAACAGAGCGAACTTGGGATCTGCTGAGCCGAAACCTGGAGACAGCGGACTTTGAGACAATCGATCAAGTCGTCGCCCAAAGCAAAGTGCTCGCGGTCGCAGCTCACACAGCCGAGGTTCCCACCAATTTCGGCCAACTCAACATCCCTGTGCTCGGTTTCGTGAGATTGCTCATTCGGAAGCACGCGCTGCCAGCGACAACGTGCAGCGAATGGATCAGAATCGCACTCCAGCTCACCGTTTCTACCGTGGACGATCCTTCATCCCGTGAGTTTCTGATCCAGTTTCTCAAAGAAAGCGTGACCGAATACCCGGAGTGCGTATGCGAAGTCGAGCTTGCAGTGTCAAATCTGGTCCAGAACGCTGCTGAAAAAGGATGCACGCTGATCGAATTCGTCGAGTCACTGATCTCTTTGCGTCGTCCGCAAGGTTCACTGACTGCGCCATTGTCGATCTCCCGGATGCTTCATCTGCTCACAAACGGGAACGCGTTCGAGAAGTTCGTTGTGCTGAAGCATCTGGAATCTTTCTCAGTGCCACAGTTTCAAGACTTCCTCAGCTCATTCAGTGGACTTGCCGTTCTCCACCACTTGGTGCATCGTGGTGAGGCTTCGGAAGCAGCATATGTGAAGAAAATCGTGACGAAGATGGCGCGATCGGACTTTTACTGCAGAGCACAGATCGCAGAGTTCCAGCTTCACAACCGGGGCGCGGCATTCATTTCCCAAGAAGAGCTCAGTTTGATCTACGGCAGTGTTACTGTCGAACTCGCCGAACTCTGTCGAGATTTGATGAGCGTTTCACCTTCAACTGAATCTCAGGACGCCCTTCGACGTAAGGTGACGAGCATTCTTCAATTGGTCCGGAGCGAGAGTTTGACTGACACAGCCTTCTTGAGCTGTATGCAGTGACTCTTCTCTCCACCCGTGTACGCCAGATTGTGGCACGAGCATACGTATTCGCTCGCTGAAAGCGAGGCGCTGACCCAAATGGCGCTTCGCGTTCTCGGACTCGACGGCACTTTCCAGTATCGCGAGCAGATTTTCTACTTTTTGCACGAGATCTATAGGCAAGTCGGCTCCACACAGGAGACCCTGGGCCGCGGAATCCCCTTGTTGACGCAACGGCTGAGTGAGGAACAAGACGCAGATGCTGCAGATTCACTGATGGACCTACTTCGCGAGTTCGCGTCCAGCAACCACGACATGTCGTCAATCATCGACCAGTCGATCCAGAAGATCATGGACGAAAACGACAACAACAACGGTGTCGTCTACTACCAGAACCTGCTCGCTGTGTATCGCAAACACGACGGGATGGCGCTCGACAAGCCGCGTGGGCGTCACGAGATCCAAAACCTCGAAGCGACCATCGACGTTCTCTCAACGGGTCACACCCTCGAGAAGCTGATCGCGCTGAAGCTGCTGCGCAAATTCATCCCGGTCCTGCCAGCAATTTCGCTTCCTCCACTGTTGTTCGAAGCTGTACCAGCCATTTTCGGACTGACGCTAGCGGGGGCACTGCAAATTCGACCTGTCGCAAAGTAAGTGCTCGCTGAACTCTCCAAGAAAGACAGCAGATGCGCGGCAATAGCGTCCCAGTTCCAGGACTCGCTCACCTTGTCAGCAGCTCCATCACCGTGGGTTCTCAGATACCAGCGAGTACCAACAAGCTTGTGAAGACGATGGAGAGATTGCGAGTGCAAACATGGCAACACAAGAGTCGGCACTCTCGCGAAGTTGAGGCGAGCAACTCCAGACATCACGAGCTCTGCCTCGACATCGGTGATTGAAAGCGTCGACGAGTGGCGGGTGGTACATCAGCACTCGGTCGAGAGAGCTGAAAGTGGAATGTGTGTTTGTTCGCAGAAGGTTGGCTCAAAAACGTATGTAAAACTAACAACAAACTGTAAAAATATCAAAACTCCTGGCGTGAATACAAACCTGGTACATAAAATAGTGTGTTTGTGCGAAATGTTGAATCCGCTGGTGTCCTTGTGAACAAGAGCAAAGTGATGCGAAAAAAACAATTGCTTCGAGTGTCGAAAAAAATACCAACTATAGAATGTTCTAGGTCCTCTTGGTTCATAAAGAAACGATGTGAAGTAGCAAATGAATGCATCCGATTAATCAAAATGATAGTGATACAAGTCTTCCGGGAGGACTTCTGGACTTTTCCCAATCGATATCATTTTAACGACATATGCGCGTTGCGATAGTATTAGTTAGTTCGCAGTAGGGTACCTCAGAAAAAGTTAGTTCAGGAAGCTACAAACTGTATACTGTAGAAGTCAAGAAGAAACCCCCCCAGAAATCCTGTCAAGAACAACTGACCAGTTTTTATTTATTTGAGTTTAAATTGGGCACAGTTTGATGGTGATAGGGCAATTTGCTCTCATGAAAAGCAGTGTGCTGTGAGAAACTATTTTGATTATCCTAAATTAATATGTCAGCCCTCGATTCACAAAACTATGGTTGTGCAAAACTGAAGACATCTGGTTGACCAAAACTGAAGAAATAATGCCAGAAATGACTGAATTTATCCGACAATTGCTCAAAATGGTACTCGGATCTCGATAAAGTTCAGCTACAAATGAGCAATTCACATCGACTCGGCTTCTTCTGAACTCACATTTACCTGCGTCCAGTCTGTTCTGGCCCAAAAAATAGTGACTGGGACTTCTGGTAAGCTCAATGATGATGCACGTCAATCTGAAGAAGTGCTACTGACGTTAGTACTCATAAATAATTTGTCAGATGTGATAAGATAAAATCAAAATCAATTTACTGAAGCTAAACGAATGAGAAGACCTAGGACCTTTTTTAGCAATCTGAACTCCAAAATACCACGCTGCTATTTTTCGACCACCGACTTTGATGAGCCACGTTTGAAGTCGGAGTCTTCAAGTTGATATTCCGGTACTCTCCAGCACTTCAATACGGATAATATCTGGACCGCCTACTTTATTTCATTGCAGTGCATGCATGACTATCTTCCAGCCCAGTCATCCCGGCGATAGGCTCAGAAAAAGGATTTAGAAGAGACCAGCGACGTAGTTCCAGCCACAATTCCTCTCACCACCTGTGTGCATTATCCCTATTATTTGTTGGGGATGTCTCCATTCATCATTTTCAGATTTTCCACCCACGGATCTCTACCCCTTCGCGTTCACCACGTGACCCCAGAGTTGATTGCACTGGCTTGACAATGCGCACTACACGCGGCGTGTGTCCGCTAGCTCTGTTCTTGGCCATAGGGACGGCCATCGGAGCCCAGACCGCCCTGGCTGCAACCTGCTCGCTTGTGCCTGGCAATACGCTGTCGACCTCGTGCTCCAACGCGTGCACCCCAGGACAAGTCTGCATGACCGGGTCACCCTCCACAAGCGCGTGTTTCTGCTTCTCAGCAACAAAGAAGGACGCGCTGTCGTTCCTGATCCCGTTCAACAAGACCACCCTCGCAAAACTGGAAGTGAGCCCACCCCCAGCAACGTCCATCTTCCCAGGACCCGACGACACGACGAAGTACTTCTTTGTGAGCAACGACGTGCTCACCAAGATTGACCCGTGGAAAGTGCCAACCACAACCACCAAAGTGTACGTCTATACTTCGCATCTAGACCAAAGATTCTACTGGATGCTGACAATTTCCATTCGTTTTGCTAGGTTTATTCGGGGCGGAAGCAGCATGTCGGCGATCTTGAAGGGATTCGTCGCGAAAGTCGACATTGCCGAGAAGTTCTTGGACGGACAGACGCAAGTCACAGTGTTGCATCTTGCAAATATGGACCTACGCGCGTCAATGGCAAAGATCGCGCCGTATTTCCCGTCCAGCGTGAGCGAACTCGTGCTGGCGAACGACTTGCTGACCAGCTTCCCAACTTCAGCCACGAAAATCAAGGATCTTCGAAAACTGTAAGTGGCAATAATACTTTGGTTTGTACAAGAGAGGTGTTTCTAATTCTCGGTTGGGTATACCTTGTATATTCTGCCCTAGGTTCCTGCACTACAATGATATCGCAGAAGTCACATCTAGCCACAGCATGGACAACCTGACCGTCTTGTAAGTGACCAGTACACCTCTGATATAATATTTCGTGTTGTTCTACCAAAATCTAAACTCGAACTTTGCGTTTGTTTGCCAATCTGCTTAGAAATCTGGAGGGGAACAAGATCTCGAGTTTCATGGCAACGTACCCGAGCCTCACCGAGCTGTACGTGTTGCACTTACCCTCACTCTCGCTGCTCACCGAACCTGACATTTTCGTATCCTCTGACAACCAATTTTCTGACAGAATTCTGACAAACAACAAGCTCATAAGCGCCCCATCGGTCCTCGCGAAGCTCAAGAACCTCAAATATTTGTAAGTCGGAAGCTCACAACATCCGATATATTGGGGATCTGACACTTACTTCGGTTGTTTCGCTCTGCTGTGTCGAATTCAGAAACCTCACGGGGAACGCCATCCAGTCGTTCACTCAAGAGTACGCGACCGACATCATCGAGACACTGTAAGTCACAGAAGTACCAGCGAAATGTTTTAAACTGATTGGGAGTCTCCACGTCACTCATCTTATCTATTTCATACTACTGCAGATCGCTTCGCAACAACAACTTGAGCACTTTCGATGCCTACCTGCAGAATCTCAAGTTCCTGTACGTTGTTATTCCTTGGACACAAAAGCACAAAGTTACTACTCTATCATTCACACGTTCTCTTTGTTTCTTTTTTTTGTCTATAGGAATCTGTCTACCAACAGCCTGCGAGCATTCCCTCAAGCGATTTTCAACCACACCAAGCTCACGGATCTGTACGTTCAATCCAAATCGCCCGCTGGCTTTGTGCTTGTCTAGCTGAACGACGCTGCTGATCTCAAGCATTGGCGGATTCTTGTATGAAAATTAGGTTCATCACCCAGAATCCGCAGTTGCGGGATGTCTCGTTCACTACGCAGCAAGTGAGTTTCCTCAACAATTTGACCAACTTCCAGATCGACCGCGCGAATCTCCAGACAGGATGCAGCAACTGGCTGCAGAGCAAGTTTGGGTATAAGCTCTGCATCGCGACAAACGCCACTACAGCAGCACCATCGGTGGTGGTGACAACGACGCCAACACCAACGCCGAGTGTGGCTGGGAACACTGGCATGCCTCAGCCTGAAATGACCACCGGGACCAGCAACACCCTTGCCATACTTGGTTGCGTCGTCGCTGGTGTCGTCGTCGTCAGCATCATAGCAGTATTGCGCAGGTGCAAGTCAAGAAGCGAGAGTGACAAGCTTAGCTACACCAATTCCCTCACTACTCCACTATCGAGGAGCATCTACGGCGTGAGGAACGAAGATACCGCCGTCTCTCTATGGAGCGACCCAGCTTGAAAGCCAGTGTGGACGACATCCAAGACGTTAAGAAGATCGGAAATGGCGCTTTCACTGACATGTGGTCCGTCAAGACCCGCAAGTCGGCTTTCAGGGCGTCCAAGCGACTTCACGAGAACAGTGAGATCAGTCGTCAGCGAACCCAGGCGTTTATCGATGAGATCAAGCTGGTGGCCACTTTGAAGCACCCAAACATTGTCGAGTTACAGGGAGTGGCGTGGGTCCAAGAAACGGACCTTCAAGCGCTCTTCGAGTACATAGGCAACGGCGATCTTCGCACGTACCTCACGAACCCGCACCTGCCAACCCATTGGAGCGTGGAAAAGCTGCATATCGCCGTTGACGTGGCCGAAACGCTCGTGTACGTCCACTCCTTCCTGCCGCCACTCGTGCTTCGCGACCTCAATTCTCGTATTGTGCTGCTGAACTCGGAAATGCGCGCCAAGTTGTCAGGCTTTGGCGTCTCTCACTACCGATTCGGCCAGAATACGATGACCACGTGTGTCGGGACTGCCCGGTGGCTGGCTCCAGAAGTGATGTCTGGCAGCGGCACCTACGGTACGAGCGCCAACTAGTTCTCGTTTGGAGTGCTGCTATCGGAGTTGGACAACCACCAGATCCCCTACGAGGACGGGAGAGGCGTGGATGGAGGCAAACTGCCAGACTTTGCGCTGCTGCAGACGACCGCGGCAGGAGAGTTGAAGCCATGCATGAGCGCTAATTGTCCCGAGAAGATCGCGGAGGTCGCAAACCGCTGCTTTGACACTGAGCCCTGCGGATCGCCTCAACGCGGCTAAGGTGGGGCACACTCTTCGCACTTTCAAGAAATCCCTGGCAAACTTTGAGCTTGGAGAAAAAGATTCAAAAAGCATTAAGTTAGTTTTGGATTTGGTGACAACCAGGTACTTCTTCGTCAGCGTCTACATACTCCCACATTCCACAATATCGGTCACTCTCAGTTGTTGCATCTCGATTTCCCCCTGTCACTGCTCTCATTTCAATATCTTGTAGGAGATCCGTCAACGCGGTGCGTCCCCTCTGCGGGGCTTGACAAACTCGAATCTTTTTCCGATAAGCGATATCTATCGCTGCCAAAAGGTGTCGAGCGTGCGAGTTGAAGTGGACTGTCGTCTGGAATCCCCTGGTAGTACATCGGCAGTGCCTTCTGTACTTTGTGGTCGGATTGAGCTCTTTCAACACTGTCCGCACAAACAGATCCACTTCGTCGCCGCCAATCGACTCAAACTTGGACATTTTCTTCTCGAAGACGGGCAGCGAGAACCACCAGAGCTGCTTGTGCCCACCGTAGGATGCGCGTATATAACGTAAGATAACGCGAATCAGTCTGTCTTTTCGAGGATCGGCGCATCCTTGTCAGTTGTCGCAAGGCGTAGAAACTCTCACCTTTCCGATCAATCTCCGCCTGGAGCTGACAGGTAAGAGTCGTCGAGTATCCTGAGAAAAGGTAGCGAAAACAGCTCGACTTCTCTTTTGCGCACCTGGAAGTCCACCAGCTTTGCACGGCACAACGGGTCCAACTTGACGGCGTTTTAGCAAACTCACGGACGAGTTTCGTGAGTTTGTCGGGGCCACTCTGGGCTAGCGCGATGAGAATCTCCACCTTCACGCTCACGAAGAAAACTCAGGCGAGCTGACTCTTCACTGAGCAGCAAGCAGCGCAGAATCAGCTCTTGCTCTACTGAAGTACCGCTGTCACGTAGAATCGCAGCCACTAGACTGAGTGAAGTGCCGAGGTTCAGGATTTTCAAGGTTACCAGCGCTGACGGACAAGCCGCTGTTAGCACTCCCCATAACCTGCTTGAAGTTTGTTGATAGTACTCTCAGCTTAAGCACTTTGCATGGCTACTGGACTTTGCGATCTGGCTCACCAGTGCAAGCAGCGCGTTGGTCGTCTGCTCGCCCCATTTGCCGTGTTTATCGAGAATCAAGGGAATGAGAGCACCCGCTGCGTCAAGCAGTCTCTCACGTTCATTGTCCTCGTCTTCCTCTTCTTTCAATGCGAGCAGAAAGGTCGCAGACTTGTTGTTCTCCGTCGTTCTCAGCAAGTCGAGCACCACAGTGAGCACTTGGCGACGCCTGCTGTCTGCTAATGTAACTTGGTCTGTTGCTGATTAAACATGCGGCGGCGCACACACACACCAGCAGCAGAATCTCCAGACTCAGCTTCTTGACTGTGAGCTGAGTTTGCTGCGGATTTGGAATCACGGGCAATGGCGAAGGTGTTGGCGATGGCTGGAGGAGATCTTCTTCCTGAAGCAACTCCAGAAGCGATGACACGGCTGCGTCGTTTGCTGCGATTCTGCAGAGCGGGACTGGCGACTGCAGCACACTGGCGAGCAGCGCCACGCGCCATGAAGGCGTCGATATCCTCCAACATACCCTCGTGGTCTATTTATTGTCAGTGCACTTATCGAGGAGGAGGACTGCTCGCCACACTCTGCCGAAATGACTGTGTAAAAGCAGAAGCGAGGCGAACCATTGCGGTGGCATGCAACCCATCATCGTGTGTATGTGTCTTCTGTGTGTTGGCTGAGGTTGACGTTGGTGATGGTTGCTTTCTGAAAGGCACTTTCGCCTTTTCCAAGAGGTCACGCGACCCCCATTATTTCACTATAGAGTTTGAGGCATTTCGGCGGAAAATGGCGATTTCATCAATCACCTCAAAATGACCATAGTGACGAAAGTGAATAATATAATTTGTACATTTGCAGAGAAAAACGCATTTCGGCGGACCACAACATATTAATGTCCAAAATAACAACAGACGAGAACTTATACAGGGGCAGTCGGGGTATAAAGTTAGCAGAAATTCTAATGAAAGGAGGAAAACAAATGAAAACACAAAATTCGATTAACGATATGCAAAAATAAAAGGTTGCATGATTCTTATATATGCTAAAATAGCTATATTCTATTTCAAAGGGTATATATCCTTAAAATTAATCGTTGCGGGACTCTTTAATATAATGAAATAGGTATTCTGATGTATAATAGTACTTATACCCTTCCAGTTCGCTCCACATCACTTTCAGCTCAAAAGACGCCACGAGCACCACCAGTAAGTGGCGAAGAGCTGCGCGCGATCACACCGGCAGACACACGCACGCGACGCGTGATCTCCAGCAGCAGCACCGCCATACCCACTAGTAGCAGCTGCGCACCGTCGCGCGATGGCCCCAACCGCAGCACATGCATCACCGCCCTCATCCATCCAGCGCTCAAGAACATTGGCAAAGCGGAAGTCGATCGATAGCGACCGAACAATGGATGACCACCAAGCACCACCAGCAGCATCTGCATCACCAGTACCGCCAGCAGCAGTTGCGTTCTCTCTGGAAGAGATGATCCGGAACACGTCTCGCTCTCGATTGGCGCAGCTGCGGAGCACCAAGAAGCGCAGGCGCTCTACTGACTGCCAGCCACCAGTGCTTTGCTGCGACAACTGCAGTGAGCTGGGCGAGTCCTCCAAGCGGTTGGAGGACCCTGGGACCAGTGACGAGAGGAAAGCGGAGCTATGGGGCCTCCTGGCGCGTGAGCTTCCTGACGACCCGCATCTGTGCGACCACGACGAGTCTCCGAACGCCAAGGCGCTGATCCTGACCGCGTTGCACGCCTTGACCCAGAAGAGCAGTCCACACAAGCGTCAGGCGGTCAAGGTTCTCCGCGTGCTCGTGGGCTTCAAGCTGAACCATCGGGCATTGGCGGACTATAGAGGGCTCGCGACGCTCGTGATCCTTCTCGCGCGTGAAGACACGCGGGTAATGGTCAAGCAGCTCGCCTTCTGTCTCTCGGAGCTTGCCGCGCTTGATGAGAGCTACTCAAAAGCGATCAATAATGCCGTCGAGAGCGTGGTGAACGACGCGACGTCACCGCAGGACGACACCCAGGAAGAGGAAGAAGAGCTCGTGTACCTCCAGAACCTCGTGCGCGTGTACTACACACTCGACAAAGTGTACGTCGGCGACGCGAAGAGCGTCAAGAGGGTGATGCTCGTGCGAGACCTCATGGACGTTCTGATAGACGACGGGAACGCCATGGCGAAGCTGGTCGCGGTCGCGTTCTTCCACAACGCGCTGCACTTGACGGATCCTGTGAGTGAGTCCATCGAACTAGGACGCGATACGCTCACCGCGAGCTACGTGCTGCGCGAGAGCATCGAAGAGATCATCGATGCTGCAACAGACGAAGACGCCGTGCCCAAGTGCAAGCAGCTCGCGCGGAATATCCTGGTCGCGCTCGCAAAGAACTATCCGAGTGTCCACAGAACCGTCAAAGCGCACCAGCTGCTGTACAAACTCGACCTCCTACCGCCAGGGATGTAAGGAGGGGGTACGATAGAAATTGGTGATACAAGTGGATGATGATATGGATGAAAATTGCTGAAACTTAAACATCGTGAAGAAGGAAAATTAGAATGTGAATGCAAGGTGAGAGAGCGACGAGAAGAGTGTGCAAGAAAGACTCGGAGCAGAACCTGAAGTATCAAGAACATGCAGCTGGTTGTGACCAGAAATGGGAGGAAAGATGCCGAATACTGTAGAGTACTCTCCTGTGCGCGCGGGTTCCACTGGCTTCCGATCCTGCTTCTGTCGCAACTCAAGACCAATCTCGCGGTCTTTGCAACGATCGGAGGATTTTACGAAGGAGCTCAAATTGCACTGGCGGAAGCCTGGTTCCTCATG
>JAASFI010000549.1:0-24022 GCA_023333705.1 Globisporangium viniferum | reverse complement strand
GTGCTGCTCAACAAATGGATAGCACTGCCAGAACGCGTTTTCTAATAGTTTCATCCTGGCCGATTTTCAGCCTCAAACGGCAAGTATTGATAAAAATTTCACAAAAACGTGTGTGTCCCCATAGCATTGGCCAGCACTGTAGTTATCCAAACAGGTTGCAGTGAGGATAGTGAGTGGTTTGTTAAGGATTTCGAAGACATCTGGGCTTCAACTAGGATTTACCAGTACCTCACAACGGAGGTTCTGCAACACCCAAGCGCTGTCTGTAGCCAATGCGCAGTCAGCATCAAGGAGCAAAAGCTGGAGTGGAAACGACAGCAACAAGTGGAAATCCAGGAGCAGAAGCTGGCGCTGAAGCGACAGCAGGAGCAAATCAAGGAACATGAGAAGGAGCAACTCAAGGAGCAGAAGGATCAAAGGATGAAGCAAGCCAAGGAGCAAAAGATGAAGCGAGCCGACGAGCAGAAGGAGCAAAAGAAGCGACAGCAGCAGCGACGCAAGGAGCAAAAGCAGGAGCAGATTCTGCTGGTCGAGTCGCAAGGCGGATCTCGAGTTTCTAAGAAACGAAAGTGTTCTCGGGACGATTTTACAATGGCCAATCAGACGAGAACGAACGAACCACCACCTTCGGAAGTTCTGCGTGTGGAGTGGATCCACTGGAGTTTGCTTATTTTGAAAGTTTGTTTTAGTTGCTTTTTTTCTTCAGTTATCCAGCAAAGAGCTACGATTTGGTCCACACATGAACTCTTGCTCAATTTAAAAACGCATCTAAGAGCTTAAAACATACGCACAAGACAGGACACGAAGGATCCTATGTGTACAGGTTTATTTCAACCATGCACGAACGAATTTGCTTTGAGATTCACCTCTTAACGACTCGTACAACTCGAGCAACCATCAACTAGCTCATATGGGTGCACAGAAGGAAAACATACTCACTGAAGACCAACCAAGGCCGACCCAAGCACAAGCGAATGGCAAGAATAAGGGTTAAAGGTCAGTATTCGTCTTAAACAGTAGAAGTGTCAATTGTTTCCGCTAACCGTGGTTGGAGTGTTGTAGCTTCAGCGTGTAGCTATCAAATGTGTTTTACGCATAATCTCGATGTCAGGATAGCATGCTGTTTTATCAAGCGTATAACTGGTGAAGTGAGCAATTAGTTCTTTGCAGTAGATCAGCTCACGCTGATTCCTATTCCTAGGTAGAAGTATTTCTCAAATAAGGGAAAAAGGGTACTTCAATCTTTTCTCGCAACGAAGGTGGGGGGTTCCTACTGTATTCTTTGTTTGCTTTATCTGAGACGTCAATCATCTGGCGCCTTGTGTGTTGTGTGCGGATTCGGTCGTCATTCAACCAACAAAATCGATCCACTCGCCGCCAAACAATCGAACGCCAAACTCCTGGATTTGCTGGTCGCAGCGGGCAACGTCGGCCACGCGCTGCCGTTTCTGGCGACGGAAGAACGCCAGATCCTGCTTCAACTCGGCCACTGCAGCACCAGATTCAGCCCCAGCAGTTGTTGTCTGCCGCCGCGTAATCCGAGTGTGTGCTGTGGGTGATGCACTTTGATCCCCATCGCTCTGGCTGGTTGCGGTTGCGATGGATTGCACCGCCAGACGCTGCTGCAGATCGTCCACCGCGATCGATAGCGCGCTCACATCGCGTAACAGTCCACGCCGCCGCTCTTCCAGGAACTGCATTTGCTCTCGCGCGGCGCTGGCGGCGAGCAGCGCTTTCTTCTCGCGAAGCACCTCGAGCTTCAGCTTCATGTACTCTGCGTACAGTACTGGGTCTGTCTGTGCGTCTGGGAGTTTGGATGTCGGTGTCTGCTGCATGCTGAGCGAGCTGCCGCTGTTCTTCTCCACACGCTTGCGCTTGAGAGTGCTCTTGGAGCTGTTTGTAGCTTGTGCTTGATTCAGCGGACTGGGTTTCTCAGTAGTAGTTGGTGGTCTTCTTCTTGTTCTTCTCCCAGGTCTCTCGTGAGGACCCCTCTCATTGTTGCTGTGTGTTTGATCTGGTGACTCTGAAGCGAAATGGATCGCCAGCTGGGGCTTCAGCAGCAGCCACAGATGCAGGTACAGCACATCCAAGCGCCCGCCGCAGGTTGCGTAGAACTGGGCATCGTCTGCATCCACCTGTCGAGCCTGTTGCAGTGCGCGTGAATATGTCGCACTCAAGCTCTTCCACGCGCGCACAATCGCTCTTCTGCTTTGGATTCGCTGCTGCTGCTGCGGAAGGGACGGGTCGATGTCGGCAAACATCGCGTGGTCGTTGATCAGCGTCGAGAACTCCGGAGCTGAGCTGTGGAACGAATCGCAGACGTCGATCCACAGTCTTCTCTTGGCAATGCGGTCAGTGTCTTCGATTGTACCGCGCATGAGCTCGTCAAACCGCGAGGCGAATCTCGAAAACAGCACATTCACGAGTCGGAAAGTGGCATTGTACTCCGCTCGCTGTTGTTGCTGCTGTTCCTCGTTCAGTTCGCGGTCTTGGCCCGCCCCATGCTCGCTCAGCTCACCTCTGGTGCTTGCACCTTCACAGTCCAAAGCCGTCTCGTGCTCTTCGTCTGGTTCTTGGCTCTCCTGCTCCGTAGCTGCTTCATCGCCATCATCGATTGTGGGGATACCGCCGGCATCATCATCATGAGTAGCAGCAGCGCCACCCATTTGCGTGCTTCTCTGCAGCTCTAGTTCATTACTCACCACTGCTGATACAGGGTGTCCGCATTCAGGGAGCTGCTCGCCCGTCACCGTCACCGCCGCTGCCGCTGCCCTCTCCGCGTCGCTCTGGCGCAATGTCAACGCGAGGAGGTCCTTGGACGCATTGAAACTCGGTCCTTTCCGAATCACGCGGATCCCACGGCGTGCGCACTCCTCCAGCAGCTGCGCCGACGGCCACTCGCTGTAGGGGCGCGACGGGAGGCAGAACGGCGCGGGGCGGCGTCCTTGCCTGCATTTCCGCGGAGCCATGATGGCCACCACGCACGATTGTTGTTGTTCCGCAGACAAAGCCATCGCCACAAGTCGAATATCAGTTCAGCGAGTCGTGACAGTACAGAACGAGCAATCTGACGTGCCAGTATCAGTATTAGTCCACATTTGACGTGCAAATATAAATACCCAAATGTCCGCTCACCCCCAACAGACCTTGCCTCTGGACAATTTGCAGAGACAAGATGTCCACATTCAGAAGACAACAAGCTCCATGCGTTAACCCACTTTTCCCAGTCGTCCAGTGTGAATATGAGTGACAGGGGACCGATGCGTGCATTGCTCCGACGAAGCGATTACGGCGCGTCGCCGCCACTCGCTTTCTCTCCTGCTGCTCTGCACATTAGAAAAGTGTTGGAGCTCTCGCTGAGTGAGTTCGCATTGCTCGCACCATCTCCACGAGCGGCCCCGATGACGAGAAGGCGAGAACGTCGTCAGTAGCGCTTTTGTGTTCAGGAGCGTGCTCCGCGCTTCTCGGCGAGAAACGCTGTCGATCCGATCCCGAGTCGTCACGCACGGTTTCGTTGAAGAAGTTCGTTTCAGACATGCTTTCGATCACCACAGTTTGTAATCACAGTACGAAGCCCAAGCTCCGCTCTTGGGGGGGACAAACGGGACCACGTACGCTCGTTGGCGAAGGAAAGATCTGGACTGACCCGTCAACGTCCACCAGCTTCCAGACGCCGCGATGACGGCTTGTTGAGAAGAAATCCTGCGTTGGAACCACCAACCTTGCCACCAATACGTGGGTTCTTCAGGACCCAATCCCTGGCTGGCTTGGCGATCCGCTTCGAGCTACTCTGCGTCGGACGACGGCCGCGTCACCATTTCTCACCGCAATGCAGAAATGAAAATACCATACTGGTACTCACCTCGAGTCTGCCTTTCTTCCGCTTCGCTCATCAGATCGTGGGCGGAATAAAAAGATAAGGCTGCACACTCTGTTGGGGAATTTGGTATTCGAAAATGGACGTTCTCGCCGCTTTACGATCTTCCAGTTGCTCGAACTGATGATAACTGACCACGATCAATGGAAACGGCCAGCTAAGCAATGGAAAAGATTAGGTCCTTCATTCCAGTGAAGCTTCTCCAGTTCACAAGTGGCAAAGTGCACACAACAAACGACATGAAGCGCAAGATCAAACTCCCAATGGGGTGCGCGTGCCAGCCACCCCTGGGCGGTACCATCTCGTCCCGCCGCCAGATCTGAACCAAGTGGAGGAAAGCTGGTTCCTGCTCGAGTACGACTTCCCGTTCCTTATCGCGCGCGATGTGGTGGTTCCGGCGGCGATGGGGGCGGAGCTACTCGACGCGACTGCCCAAGCAGGCAACTGGCGCATGCAAAACCCGCACGTTCGCGGATTGGTCGGTAGTTCCAAACTAGGCTTCAGTGTGAAGGCTACCGCCGCCAGCTCATCCCAAGCGTCTCCTACACCAACCAGCAGACGTGGTCTAGTTTGTTGGACCAAGAGAGCGACAGGGGCTACCTCCCTTGTGTTCCGACAGCGGTGATCGAAATTGTCTCCACGACAGAGACGTTTGCAGCTCTCCAAGACAAAGTGTCCAAGTTCGTCGACGCTGCTGGAACTAGTGAAGGCGTGGTCGTGGACACGCGAGGCGACCGCGTGTGGATCTACAAGCGCAACGCGCAGCCGTTTGAGACGCGTTTGGGACCAGTAGCGTTCGATGTGTGGCCTGGATTCACTCTCGACTGCGTCTAGCTCCTGCTCGTCTTGTTCGCTTTGCAGTCTCCCCTGTTCATTCAGGCTCCAGTATCTACCTAGTGCCACGCGGCATTCATGCGCAATATGCTCGCGTTCCCTGAAGGCACGCAAAGTCGACTTTTTATGTAGACAATGTACTGAATGTTGAATCATTCACCATTCGCTTCATGTCCTAAAAGTATCCAATTTGCTTTCATTATGCACCCGTTCAGGACAGTTTCCTAATGTCGACTGGATAGCTGTCCTCCAACATAGTGAAATAGCACATCCAGGACCCTTCCAAGATTGAACCTGACACGAAGGTTGCAGCATGAGGGTGACCTTTCGCGTGCATCGCGAACACACCAACCAAGCAAGTCAACTAGGCAATGAGCATCCGCAAGCTCAAGGCGCGCGGCATCGGCCGACTCGAGCTGCTCGCGTGGCTCAACGAGTTCCTCGAGACCGACTACACCAAGGTACATCACGCGTTTGCATGGACGAGGGTGCACCTGTGCTCAAGCTACGTCGGGATCTCTCAGTCTAACTTGTATTCCTGTCTGTCTGTTGATACTCATCAGATCGAGCACTTGGCGGACGGCATCGCCTACTGCCAGGTCTTTGACGCGCTCTACTCTGGGAAAGTGAGTCTGCAGCAGGTGATCTTCCAGGCGAAGTCGCTGAGCGACTACGAGCGCAACTTCCGCGTGCTCAAGAAAGCGTTCCACGCGTGCGACATCCGCAAGGTTCATCGGATATTGTACTGTGGGTTGTGTGAGACTAAGCAAGATACTGGTCACTAACGTTGCCTGATCCACTTGATGGGATTTGAAGGAGGTCCCTGTGCGCAAGCTGGTCGAGGGCATCTTCCAGGAGCACTTTGAGTTCCTGCATTGGGTGCACGACTATGTGCACCGCACGTATCCGGACGTGATGAAGTCGTATCATGGCTTTGAGCGTCGACAGCAAGTGCTGGGGACGACGCTCTCGCTCACGCAGCTGAACAACGCCAACACGAACTTGGTGCCAAAGTACTCGGTAATGACATTGGCGCTTGTGTATATTGAGCAGCGCATGGCTTGTACATGCTGCTAATGGGTTTGCTGGGGTGTCATAGAATACGATGAAGCTGCTTCGGCGAGACTCGTTTCTCGGGAGTCCGGAGTACAAGGAGGACATTGTGCATATGGAGGACTCAGGATTTCACCGAGGGAGCAGCTCGGAGATCGATTTGAAGGAGAGTCCGACACCAGAATGCGCTGTTTTCAGTGACGAAAACACAACTGAAGTCGAAACTCTACATCCTTCGCTGGAGTTTGTCAAGTGTGAAGAAAATTCTTGCGTGCGATCGGATGAAAAGCGGGTGCACTCACGGAGGACTGACTGGCAGACTGACTGGTGGTTGTTGTGTAGAAATTCCTTCAAGAGCACGTTGAAGGCGGTGTCAAGTATCGAGCAGCTCTCACGAAGCATGGAGGCGCTAAAAGAGAGTGGCAGTGGCTCAAGGCTGAAAGGCAAGACGAATACAAGCGCGATGAAGATGAATCCGAACAGCAGGTTGAAAGCCCCTCGAGCGCTTGGACTCGCCAAGAAGAAGGGTGTCGACAAAGACGCCGCCGATCGTGCAGCCGAGAGTAGCGCTGCGGATCCGTTCGTCTGCATGCGGATTTCAGACTTGGTAGTACGAGTTTTGAAGTTTGCGTAGTCCTTGCTTGTGACGATCTATCATCCATTGACATGATCTTCTTGTGTTTGAACTGCGTGGACCAGATTGCATCGCTGGAGGCGGAGCTCATGGGACGAGCGATGGATATGGTGCGTACGCCCGCTTGCGTTTGTAATTCCCTTATGGTTGGTGATCTCAATGGAATGGGCTCTGATTGGTGGTGCAGAAATACCTGGAGAGAGCGATCGAAGAGCTCGTGGTGGGTTGAACCTTTTCAACTTTGCGCTCGCTGTTGATCCGGACGGTTGTCGTTCGCGTTGATGCTCGAATCTTGTTAGAGAAGTTGCGTCGTGGCTACTTTTGCGTCAGTAAATTACCGGAAAACCCTCTTTATAATGTTATGAGTTGGACACTTTCTTACTCAAATCAATGAAGATGGTCAGCTGGAAGAGCAAATCGAAGCTATAAAAGGATTATAATACATCATACTCAAATCAAGAGAAGTTACCATCCTTGCAAAGATAAAAAGGTTCTTCGGTTCATGGTTGCGAGCATTTTGAGTCGCGAAGAGCGTTCTTTGGCTGCTTGCTTGCTTTCATTGGCAGATCGAAAGCTTGAGTGAGTGGCAAAATGGTCAAGACGCTGGGTCTCGGAGAGCAGAAGCTGCAGCTCGCGGCGGCGTTCGGCATCGGCGCAGCAGCGGCGGTTGCCGCGCAGCTGGCGTACACTGCGATCGTGAAGAAGCAGGCGGTCCCGCGCAAAAGCGCGAAGAACGGCGCCATCGGCAATGGCAAGCTCAGCGAGAGCGCGCCGCGCGCTACGGGCACGGACGCCATGGAGGACGCGCTGTTGCAGGAGCAGCTGTCGCGCATCCACACGTTCTTCGGCCAAGAGGGCTTCGACAACATCCAGAACGCGTTCGTGATTGTCGTGGGTGTCGGCGGCGTTGGCTCGCACGCCGCGCACATGCTCGCGCGCTCGGGCGTGCGCAAACTGCGCCTCATTGACTTCGATAACGTGACGCTCTCGTCGCTCAACCGCCACGCTGTCGCGACGCGCGCAGACGTGGGCACCCCGAAGGTGACTGCGATGAAGAAGCACCTGCACGAGATCGTGCCGCAGTGCGAGATCGAGGACGTCGCGATGATGTTCGAAGAAGCCGCGGCGGACGAGCTGCTCGAGGGCAACCCGACGTACGTGCTCGACTGCATCGACGACGTCACCACCAAGGTTGCGCTCCTGGTCGCGGTGTCGAAGAAGAACCTCAAGGTCATCACAGCCACGGGCGCCGGCGCCAAGGCGGACCCGACGCGTCTGCAGATCGGATCCATGAAGGACGCTGTTCGTACGTATTTATCACGCTCTCCCACGACGAGAAGTCCGTTGTGTGTATGTATAACCTCAGCCTGACGCTCTTTGGTTTTGCATTTTGCATTGTGTTGTGAGATCAGGCGACCCATTGGCGACCAAGATGCGCTACTTCCTGGCCAAGAACGGCGTCGAGACGTCGCGCATTACGACCGTGTTCTCGAGCGAGAAGAGCGTCGTGAAGCTGCTGCCGCTGGACGCCGAGCAGGCGCAGAACCCGACCGAGTTCGGCAGCGTCGAGAACTTCCGCATCCGCGTGATCCCCGTGCTCGGGACGATGCCGGCGCTCTTCGGCCAGACCATGGCCGCGTACGTGCTCTGCGACCTTGCGGGCCAGCCGTTCGCACCGGAAGCGATCGCCCGCCTGTCGCGCGACCAGCGCAACAAGCTCTTCCAGAAGCTCCTGGACCGCGAGCGCGTGCTGGGCATCGAGAGCGGCCGCATGGAGCTCGAGAAGGAGGAGATCGAGTTCATCTTCCAGGAGGTGTGGCGCGGCCGTAGCTCCGTGAGCGGCGTGCGCCAGGGCGGCCACCAGCGCATGTTCCTCGCGCGCTGGCGAAAGGACCTGCCGCTGCGTCCGGACAACGTCGTGTTCCTCACGCTCAAGGAGCTCAACCTGTTCGACAAGCTCGACGGCAGCGTCGACGCTTTTGGTGACGAAGTGCGCGACAAGATCGACGCGCGCCTCAAGCAGTTTGGTGACTGGCCGTAGAGAGAGAGAGAGAGAGAGAGAGAGAGAGAGAGAGAGAGAGAGAAAGAGAGAGATACACATAGGAAGGATGCAGACAAATAGAAGAACTGACAAGCAGCCATTGATAATAGAGCAATCGTACCATGCACTTCTTCCTTGTGGTGTGCCCAAATAATGGGGTGACGTTTTCTGCGACATGTGTTATCCTTCATTGCTCTCTGGATACTGCCACAATCTGGTTCGCATGCATTCTCTATTCGGTCGCTGTTTCGCCCGTTTCACCCTTTCGATACAAACAGGAATCGACGAGTTTGTGTCATTACCCACCAAATCCCAACACCCATCTGCTTGCTCTCCACAATATGTGAACACCGCTGCATTGCGTCATTCCTGAATCTGCAGCAGAACCCCCAAGCAGAACCCCCAAGCAGAACTCCGCAAGAACGCAACAGCAAGACAAGATGGCTCAAGTCGTGGCGCGCGTGACGCCGCAGAAGCTCGTGGGCAGCGCCTGGCAGCAGTGGATCGCCGGCATCGACGCGTTCCTGCTCGACTGCGACGGAGGTGCGTGTGCTAAATGCTGTGGTGGTAACCATGCGAGGGATTTGGTGTCGATGCTAACGTGTGGCTTGTGTGTGTGTGTGTGTGTGCTGTGTATGCTGTGCTTGTGCAGTGTTGTGGCGTGGCGATGCTGCGATCCCTGGCGCGCACGAGATGATCGCGCTGATGCGATCGCTCGGCAAGCGCGTCGTGTTTGTGGTGCGTGTGTGCGTCTATCATCCCATATCATCTATGATGTTGTTGTACTGGAATGCTCACTCATTCGCTCTTCGTTTAGACCAACAACTCAACCAAGAGCAGAGACACTTACGTCAAGAAACTGGCGTCACAGAGCATCCCTGCTGCTGTCGATGAGATCGTGACGTACGTGAAGATGCGTAGTTCAACACTGAGCTTTGCCACTGCGACTGTGACTGACTGGCATTTGGCATCTCCTTCCTAAAAAACAGCTCTGCGTGGGCGACGGTCGCGTACATGAAGAACGAGAAGATCGCGGGCAAAGTGTACTACGTAGGCGAAGCCGGTCTCGGCCAGGAGCTCAAGAACGAGGGCTACGAAGCGTTTGGGCTCGAGCACGGCGACATCAAGGACCTGCCAAACCCGTTCACCGTCGACCACGACGTCAAGGCGGTTGTCGTCGGACTCGACAGGTAAGAAATCGCCGCAAGTGTCTGCGTCGTAGGAGCTTGTCATACTCATACTCAATTTGCGAATGCCCATGCTCTATGACAGAAACATTTCGTACTACAAGCTCGCGTACGCGACGGCGTGCGTGCGCCAGATCCCAGGCTGCAGATTCATCGGCACGAACCCGTACGTGACGTTACTGTACCTTGGTGAGGCTAGATCTATTGTCCCTAACCAGTACTTCTACAATGACAGAGACCCAACGTTCCCAGTCGATGGTGCGATCCTCCCAGGCGGTGGCACTCTCGTGAAGACCATCGAGTGCGCTGTCGGACGGTAGGTTCTTGACAGCTTATCTGTTCAGGTTGAATCCTGCAACATGTTGATGTGCTGACTGGGTTACTTCTTCTCGGATTGCAGCGCTCCGGAGGCCGTGATCGGCAAGCCATCGCAGGATTTGCTCAAGACGATCCTCGCCACCTACAACCTCGACCCTGCGCGCACGTGCATGGTAAGCAAGCAACCAAGGAAGCACATTGTGATGCCAGCATTTTTTGTTGCATATTACAACTGACATTTCATGATGTCTGTTGTATCCAACCTGCTATATAGGTCGGAGATCGTCTGTCGACGGACATTGCGTTCGGCCGCCTCGGTGGTCTGCAGACGCTGCTCGTGCTCACGGGCGTGACCCACGAGTCGGAGCTGGCGGACATCGAGTTGCCCGAGTTCGTGCCTCACTACTACGTCCAGTCGGTCGACGTGCTCAACCAGCTCCACAAGGCGGCCCAGAACTAGAACACATTTGGACAGGGCTTTCACTCAGCAACGCATGGCGCAGTCGTCGCGTAAGCCAAGAAGACTGCATGCTTGCCTTTTGCAGACAGGATCAAACACACTGTAACCTGTAACGATAGAGAACAGAATTTGAAAGAGCTACCATTCTGCCTTGAAGACGCAGTTCGCACTTGGCATGTGCAGGTTTTGACGGAGGTTGCAACCTTTTTATTTTCGGCCAATAATACGTCTCTATAATGATTATCATCCAATAGCATACCGGTATTAGTGATGCCCTGGCCCTCTCAACAAACACCAGATCAAATCCAAAACTCCATTTTGCCCAAACAACAAGACAGGAGGAGCAGTAACGATGTCGGCGAGCATGCTGCGGCAGATGCTGGAGGACGCCGGCGCGTACCTCAAGGAGCAGAAGTACCAGCAGGCGCTGGACGCCAGCCGCCGCGTCACGCAGTTCGACCCCAACAACTTCCAGGCCTTCATGTGCGTCGGGCTCGCCAACTTCCACCTCCAGCAGGTGCGTTCATCCGTTCGACTGTCGTGCACCCGCATCGTCATCACTCTCGCTTGTATTATGGGCTCGCTATCGTAGTGCTTATACAGTGTATTAATCTAACGGTCTCGATGTGTGCATGTTTTTATAGTGGGATGACTGCGAAGAAGCGTATCGCCGCGCTGCGGGCCTCAAGCCCGATTTGCCACTCGCTTGGAAGGTAAGGGAGGCAGAGAGCTGCTTGTGATCTGGTGTGTGCAAGGCGCGCATGTGGCTAACGCTGCGTATGATTCGTTTGCCCGTATATGTGTAGAGCCTCGTGGATCTCTTTGAGGAGCGCAAGCAGCTGCAGAAGAAGCTCGAGCCGCTGGAGAAACTCGTCGCCATCCTCCAAAAGTGCGCATGTGCTTACAGTCGTGTCAAGATCCGCATGAGCAACGTTCGCAATGGACCATGCGTCTAACCCGCTGGCTTTGTTGTTGTTGCTGTTGTATAGGAATAAGAAAGTGAAAGCGTGTCAAAAGTGGATCGCAGACGTCGCGGCGACCGCGCTCGAGCTGCGAATGTACCCAAAGGTAGGTAGAAACTGCAAATGAGCTGTCGTTAACTATGGAACTGTGGCGCAAAAGAACTTGAAGCCTGACGCTGTGTATGGTGATCTATTAGGCGTTCGACGCGTGGTACTCGCTCCTAGTCGCGCAAAGTGACGAGGCGCGCGAGATCTGTCTCGAAGTGACCCCGAACGACGAACTGCCTTCAAAAATTGCGATTTGGCTCGATCTCGTCGACGTGCTCCAGGTACAACACGCGCACCTCTCTACTGTTAGAAAAGTGCCCAGTGACTAAAAGTGTGTGTGTGTATTCTTCTCAACTCAATCCTAGCGACCAAACTTCAGCTTGTCGGACTGCATAACAGAGGTCTCACAGAGTGAGCTCGCGGGGCAATTCTTCCATGCGGCGTCCAATTGGGCGAGCGACCACAAGACAAAGCAAGATACCGCAAAAGACTCGGTCGCGTCCAAACTGGACACTGCCATCGCGTTCTTCATGCGCGTGTCGCTGGACGAGCTCAAGGCCGTGAAAGCGACGAACGCCAAGAAGAAACAGGAGGCGCTGCGCAAGTTGGACGAGCAGGCGGTTGCTGTTATCTCGTGGCTGCCGAGCGCGAAGATCCCAGCCGAGTACTTGCTGCTGCGCTCCGAGGACCAAGACAGTCGTACGTGTGCTGGTTTGAAATGAGGGCGGACTTGTATTGTGTGGGATTTGAATGGCTGACGTGTATGCTCTTTTGCTCTTAAACAGCGATTGATATGGAGAGAGCCACGCAACTCGCTGCAGAGCTGGAGAGCGTGCATTCCAAGAGCCCGATGATTCAGATTTTCAGCGGGCTACGATTTCTCAAAGTGAACGAGACCGAGCAGGTACACAGACAATCAAACAAACGAAATGGGATTTGTTACTTGTACATAACGAGCGAGATTGGTTTGATGCGTTTGTTACCATTAGGCACGCGGGAGTATCCTCGATGCGCTAGCCTACTGCGCGTCGTCGTCGTTTTTCGAGAGCGCGCTCTGCATTCGCGCGCAGGTGGAGCTCGCAGCGCTCGCGCTCTCCACTCGCGACGTCGAAGGCTGTCTCAGCCGCCTGGCGAAAGCGAAAAGTCTGCTCGCTGAGAAAGCGCAGGTCTTTGGCTGCGGACCGCCTAACCCACTGGTGTAAGTAGCTTTTTGTATTCTCTCATTCTATGTCTACCGGATAGTTCATGTTGCTCGCCTGTGGTTGAAAAGGAGTCACTGACTGATTGAACAATGTGTGTGCATAACCAATTTCCAGCTACTCGGAAGCGAAAGCCCAGCTGATGGAAGCCACTGCGCGAGAGTACTCTGGCGACTACGACCAAGCGCTGGCGGCGTACGAGGCACTGGTCAGCAATGTCGACAACGACGCGCTGACGGCGTTCCAGGCGACAGTCCGACTTTCCGAGCTCTTGCTCTCGCGAAACAAGTTTACCGAGACACGCGACGCTTTGGACGCGCTCGCTTCTCAAGTTGGTGGCGATACCCTGAGCGACGAAGACCAGGCGGTCATCTCCAGTATCCGCGGATGGGTTCTCTTCAAACTCGGTGCAGTCGACGAAGGGAAAGCGCTTCTGGAAAGCGCAATCCCCAAGAGCGCTGTTCAAACTGAGAAAGCGCGCGCGCTCAAGCGACTGGCGATCGTGTACTGGCATTTGGACGGCGCGTTCCGTCGCGAGAAAGCGTTCTGCTTCGGGTTCTTGCTGCAGGCTGCGAAGCTGATGCCGTCGGACAGCGAGATCTTCGGCTGGCTCGGTAAATGGTATCAAGAGATCACGAACGACGTCCTTCGTGCCGAGAAGTGCTTCTTGAAGGCGCTTTCGCTCTCTTCCGACAATGAGATCGCAGGTGTGGCGCTCAGCGATCTCTACGAGCAGCAGCAGAAACGCGCGTTGAACGTGAAGCTCTGGGAAGACATGACGCGAGAACCAGTCTCTGCGCCGACGTGGGCTCTGCTTCGCCTTGCGCAGCACTTGGTCGAGAATGACGACGAGCAGGCAGTGGGCAAGCTGCACCTGGTGCTGCGAAATGATCCGCTCAATGCGCGCTACTGGGTCACGTTGGGTCACGTGTACCGCCATTTCGGGAAGCTCGTGTCAGCGCAAAAGTCGTACTTGAAAGCCGTGGAGCTGGGCGAGACAAGCTGGTGCGTCATGTGTGAATTGGCTCGCATCGAAGGCGCGCTGCTGCACTTTGATGAAGCGTTTGAGCACATTGAGCCGTTCGTTGTTGGTGATGGCAGCATGAAGTCCGATCAGCAACAAGCCTCCGTGGTGTCGATGCTGTACGCGGAGCTCCTGTTCAAGCAAGCCAAGTACCTGTGCGCGGAAGGACTGTACGGCCGTGCAGCTGCGAACTTGAAGAAGGCGTCGGGGCTCATGATATCGCTCTCGTCATCGTCCATGGAGCTTTCCAGCTCCGTGGAAGGTCTCAAGCTGATTGGTGACCTCCACTGCTTTGCATTCTACTTGGCGCCGACCGACTTTGAGAATGGGTCGACTGGCTGGGTTGAGTTCATCGCGAAAGGGAGAAAAGCCTACGAAGCCATCGCTGTGACCACTCGGTCTTCGACATCGAAGGACGCATTCCCACCCACGAGGCTCGCTGAAGTGCTCTACGACGTCGGCTTGAGCTGCTGGTACGAGGCGCAGGCGCTATGCAATGCGCACGGGATCTACTTTTCTGGTTTTGAGCATCTGCAGGCTTCGAAAGGACTGGAATTGGTGAAAAGCATCGAGAAACACCAACCAGAGGTCATCGCGAGCGTCAAGAGCTTGAAGCAAAAGGCGAAGCAGTACTTTACTGTCACTGTCAACGCGAACTCGCAGCTCGCGCTTGGCTGGAATGGACTCGGAGTCATCCACGACCACGCACTTCTCAAACAGTTTGCGTGGACGCGAGCGATCCAAGCGGAGAGCAACAGCGAGGCGTCGTGGGCGAACCTGGGGATGCTCTATGTGCACCACCCCGAGGGCAAATCCACGGCATCCTTGGCGCAGAAAGCGCTGATCCACCTGCAGGGCGTGAACGCGAACAACCCGTCGATGTGGAATGGCTACGGAATGCTCTCTCGACGTGAAATCTTGGACGAGCAGCAGCAACAGAAAGCGATCGAGGCATTCCGCTGTGCGCTGGAAATGGGTCTCGATCTGGACGCGCTGCAGGGGTTTACCACTGCGGTCCTGTTGAACACGAAGGACACCAGCGACAACAACAGCGAAGAACTCCTTTTCGCGATGCGCAAGGTGCTGGAGCGTGATCCGCTTAACGCTGGAGCATGGAACGCCTTGGGTGTGCTGCAACAGCGTCTGGGACTCAATGACGACTCGCAGGCATCGTTTGATCGTGCTAAGGACCTCGTGTCCAAGACTCCGTGGTATGCTCAGAAGCACCAACAAGAAGGACTGGAATGGAACGCCATTCTCGCTGAGTTTGCAGGAAGCAGCAGCAGTGATGCTTTCAGCAAGGCAATCGCAGCGGTTCAAGCACAGTCTTCAACAAACGTGATGCTGCTCAACAATGTTCTCAAAACGCAGCAGTTGTACCACAAATCGGATGGACAGGGTTCGCTGCAAGTGTTGACGGATCTTCTCGCTCGTTCGGACCTCGCGACCAGCGATAGAGACGCTGTGGCTGTGATCGGTCTCTCGATTGCTGGGCTCTTGGCGAGTGGTGGCGACAAGTATTCGGACGATGCAAAGCAGCTCAGTGCGCTGTGCAAGGAGCGTTTGCTGGAGAATCTGTCGACTGGGATCTCGAAATCGACGCTCCACTTGCTTGAAATGCACGAGCGGGTAACTGGATCCGGTTCAGACTGCGTGTCGTTGCTGGAAATCGCAAGTGCTGCTGGCAGTGGAGCCCAGCCTCCTGCGTCCGTGTGGTCGCGTCTGGCGTTCGCGATGATCGATTTCCAACAAGTGAACAACGCGCAACAGCAGCAACAGCTCTCGCGCGCGTTTGTCTCGACGAAGAAGCTCCAACATGCAAGTGGCGACGAAACGATGGACGCAGCATACGTACAAACGCTCGCTGGTCTGTTGCTCGGTCTGGTTCCTTCTAACGCAAGTTCTGCTGCTGGTGCTAGTGTCAGTAGTGCGCAGAAGCTCGTGCACATGCAGCCGTGGGACCCGTACGCGTACTTTCTCGCGGGTGCCTCGCTGCTCAAGAGCTACGCGTCGGCCCCGAGCGCCAAGAACATATTGAGGAATGCGACGTCCATGCTGGAGAGCGGTCTGCGAGTCGCCCAGGCAGTGTCGTCGTCAACTCCTTCACTTCACGCGTTTGAGCGCTCGCAGCTCCAGTGGCTGCTCAGCCTCTGCTACGCGCAGCTAGGCGACACCAGCAGAGCATCGCAGTACGCCACAGAGGCACACGAGTGGATTGCAAACATGAAACCCAAGTTCCCGTCACGAGCGCTGGAGTTTGAACTGCTCGATGCACGCGTGCAGTCGATCTTGAGCCCATCTAAGAGCATCGCAAAGTACCACTCAGCGCTGGAAATGGTCTCTTCAACACCGTCATCGTCTCATCGTCTGGTGCCGATTCTCGCAGAGCTCGGCGCCGTGTACGAGGAAGCAGGTTTCGACGACTGCGCGCTGCAGGTGTGGAAATCCATCGCATCGCTGACGGCGGCTTCGTCATCCGAGTCTTCTGCTGAGCCTCCTCAGCCTGAGCTCGGCGCGTTCTTCTCGAACCTGCGCCTGGCGCTCGTCCACGGCAAGAAGCAGAACGCGAAGACCGCGAAGAAGCAGATCAAGGCCGCGATCGCGATCGCAGCGAGTCCCGAGTCCAAACAGGCGACCGTCGCGGCGTTCGTCGAGAGCGTCATTGCCAAGAACTAATGGGGACAATAATGTGAGTGAGTCCTCATTGTTGTGGTTAATAATTGATCTGTTTTGGCTTCTAGCTCTTTTGCCCTCTTTCTGCCATCTATTCTATCCCTCTCAGTATGAACGTGTGCCTACAACCAAATTCCATTTACTCACACGGTCGCATCGTGAGGTCCGAGCGCTTGCAGCAGAAAGTACTCTTCGTTCGGCAGCAGCAGGATCGTGTAGTGATTGCTGCCACTCACCAGGAACCCGTGCTCGTGACGCTGCTGTTGCTGTTTCATCTGCTGTTTCTTCTGGCTCTGCTTGCCCTCTCGCTGGGTCCACGACACAAGCGCGTCGGGGAAGCCCCAGACCAGCACGGCCGCCCAGGGCACCTGGCCGCTCTTCACAGCGTGCGCGGCTCTCTTAAACACGCTCTTGCAGAACGCGGACGCGATGAGTCCGCGCCACCGCACAGTCGCGACTTCGCCACTCGCTTCGTGCTCAAAGAGGTCGGCGACGCCCGTGAACGTCGACACGTACTCCTGCGGCGTCTGGTGCTTGAGCAGATCCGTGAGGCGGCACGCGACAAGTCCGAACCAGTCGTACGCCTGCTGTAAAGACACGAGGAGCTCATCGCGAGTGCTGGTTGTCGCCTCATCATTAGCGTCATCTGATGATGATGATTTGGATACGCTGCTGTAGAATTTCTCAAACTGCGGGAGCATGAGGTCCTGCATGTGGGTCCACTCGCCATTCACCTCCACGCGCTTGCGCTCGAGCGAGTCGTCGTCTCCGAAAGTTATCGTGCGCGCAGATCCGCGCTCGTTGTACGCGCACACGAGCATCTCGAGCGGCGCGAACTTGGTCTCGAGACAGTACACAACACGATCACGAAAAGGCGAGTCCTCCTCGTCCGACGTGAACGCCTTGGACTTGAGGTCCAGCGCGATCACATACCGCTGGTTCTGTCGCGCGTACGTCGCAGCGCCTCTGCACTCTGTGGGGACCGCCTTCCCGTACTTCTCGCCGACAAGCCCGAGTTGCTCGTACGTCGCAGCGTCCACGAGCAGCAGGAGCTCTCCGGTGGGCAGCAGCATCGCCGAGTTGCTCGAGTCCGCCGGCACGTTCTTCGCGATCATGTACACTGAGCCCTGCAGCACATACTCTCTGATGAAGCGCCTGGAGAGCAGCATCGCGAGCGACGTCGTGATCTCGTAGAAGAAACTCGTCTCCCACTTGAGCGACTGCGCGAGCTCCACGCCCTGCTTCCCCGGCACGCAGAGCTCCAGCTGCTGGTTGAGCGCGTGGCCCTCGAGGATCTCCAGATGGCGCGACCTGTCCAGCCGCAGCGACGAGTGCCACACGAGCGTGCGCGACGCCGGCAGCTGCTGCGCGCCGGGTTGCGGGCCGCTGCCGGCGCTGTGGCGCTGGTCCTTCACGCGCTTCTTGCCACCACTCACCATTCCTCTTCTTGTTTGTGGTGGTGGAAATGATAGCGACTTGGTTTTGACGCTTCGAGTTGTGGCTGTTGTTGAAACATGTCGTACTTTATCGAAGCGCAAAGTTCGTACTTGTGCTAACGATCTACTACTACCTTAAGTTCGATTCATGTCCAACAAAACGACAAAAAGCCTTTCGAATTCTGTGTTGAATAATACCAATCCGAACAGGTTTTACAGCTGTGGTTCAACTGGACCAGAAAAAGAAACTGCGCGAGACTGCTTTACATAATATCAAGTTGAAGAGGTTTGGATCACTGGAGATAAGAACGTTTCGAACGTTTTTCTGCGGTTGGGAGGGAGAAATCTCAATTGCGAGACCTCAGCTGAGAGACCTCGTGAACTTGAAAAGCTTGACGCACTTGGCGCCAACTCAATCACGACACACAGACCAGACGTACGGCACCTCATACCCCCGGATGAACAGCGGCAGTGCGGACGGTAGTGGGACTCCAGCGCCACCGGCGGTGAGCATGGAGATGGACCTGCACCAGCAGCACCAGCAGCAGCTCGGCCGCAGCAACGTGCTCATCGGGAGGAAGCACGCGCGCTCAACGGTGGCGTCTGCGACGACGACTGTGACTGCAAGTGTGACGACGAACGGCTTCCAGCAGCAGCAGTTCCAAGTCCAGCAGCAGCAGCAGCTCCAGATGCAGATGCTGATGGCGCAGAACGGGATCGCCAACGATGCAGCTGCAGCAGCCGCGGTGGCGGCCATGAACGTGCATGCGGTGGTGACTGGGAACGCCACGAGCAGCATGATGAGCGAGCTGCAAGCGAAACTCGACGAGCACTCGGCAGAGAACGACGAGGAGGAGGAAGAGGAGGAGGAGGAGGAGGAGGAGGTGGAAGACGGCGAAGATACGCTCGGAAGCGCTCAAGGAGAGGGCGACAGCACGTCGGAGTCGCCCTTGAACGGGACTGGAGTGCCGCAAGCCGGACGCCGCATGCGGCTCACGCTCGGACAGAAGCGCGAGGTGGTGGACTTGGCGGCCAGCAAGAAGTTCACGCACCGCGAGCTGGCGGAGCAGTTCAACGTCGGCCGCACGACGATCACAAACATCTGCCGCCAGGAAGAGCTCATCCGCACGGAGACGGACTCGGCGGACGCGGCCAAGAAGAAACGCAAGACCACCAAGTGCACGTATGACCTGCGCATGCTGGACGAGTGTCTGCACAAGTGGCGCATGGAGGTGAAGGTGAGCAGTCCGGACCAGAAGATCACGGGCACGGTGCTCCAGCAGAAAGCCATGGACCTCGGGCTCAAGATCCTGCAAGAGCCGTACGCGGACCTGCCGGAGAAAGTGCGCATCGCGCTCACCAAGTTCACGGCGTCGAATGGATGGCTCGACGGGTACCGCACGCGGTTCGGCTCGTTCAGCTCCAAAGTGCTGCAGGGCGACCAGAACGTGATCAAGAACGTCGACATCCAGACGCGACTGCGCGAGCTGCACCACAGTCTGAGCCAAGTGGACCTCCAGGACATCTGGACGGGCAGCGAGTTTGCGGTCGTGTACAAGCCGAACGCCGCAAACCAAAACCCGAACGCGCCGTCACCCTCCGCAGGCGACCCGTCGGGCAACGGAAGGTACACGGTGTCGCTCTTTGTGAGCGCGGCGGGCGAGAAGTTCGACATGCAGGTGATCGGCGTGGACCGCAACCCGCTGCTGCTCGAAGGCATCAACCCGCAGCAAACGTACAACATTCAGTACGGCCACTCGAAGACCGGCTGGCAGGTGGCGCACACGACCGTGACGATGCTCAAGTCGCTGAACGCGCTCGCCAAATCCCGCAAACGCACGTTCCGCGTGATCCTGGACAGCGCCGTGCCGCACGTCAAGGCGGCGATGATCCTGGACTCCCAGGGTGACCAGCGCACGTTCTTTCTCTACGACCACTTGCAGATCTACTTTCTGCCGCCCAACTTCAAGCCACCGCGCTTCCACCCGTGCCACCTCGGCATCATCCAGGCGTTCAAAGCGCGCTTCCGGTACGAGATGATTGAAACGCTGTTCTCGAACTACCGCCAGTACATACTGAACCAGGACCTGCACACCTTCCACCCGATGCGCCACATGCACACGCGCAACGTCTTCCACTGGTTCTACATCGCGCTGCACAGTCTCGACAAGAACATGATCCAGAACTGCTGGGTGCACAGCGGCTTGCTGCCCACGCAGGCACTCGCGACGCTCAACATGAAGGAGATCATGTCGGCGAGCCCGACCGGCAACAGAACGAATGCGCTCCCAGCGACCAACGCGGCGGGGCTCCCGAACCTCACGGCCATCTACCGGGACCTGCAGGTGCTGATGACTGAAGTGACCCATGCGGCGCCGGATTTCCTGCACTGGATCGGCGTGGCGGACCCGCTCAACGCGCAGGCGTTCGCCGAGATGGAGGGCAACGCGTCCGTGACAGACCCGGGCGTCGACGAAGTGCAGATCATCCGCAGCGTGCTGCAGAAGCACGACTGCCTGTCCACGAAGAAGCTCGACGACGCGACCCACGCGGCGGGCCACTTTGAGTCCCAGGACGACGTCGCGGAAGACCAGTGCCCTCGCCACGAAGAAGTACTGGCGTCGATCGAAACGCTCAAGAAGTACCTACGTCTGTCGAGAGACGTGATCCCGAACCGCGTGGATGCCGTCGTGCAGCTCAACAAGGTCAAGACGACGGTCGGGAACAACGCCGTTCACGATGTTTGAGTGAGTCCAGACAGAGCAGACGAAGTGGTTGTTAATTTTTGTGTGTGTGTATCTATAATAGCACTTGCTCAAATATCTCTTGAATCACTGCTTGATATGTTGTTGCATGAAGCACATCTTCTACACGTGAGAAAGAAAATCAGCAACTCTTAGCTGATGCTTTCGGATTCTCTTCTGCTCACAATCGTTTGGCATTCTTAGATTCCGATGATGAGGACGTGAGCCCAGTGAGAATTCCATTGTCTAGGTGGTCGGACAGCTGCGGATCATCCAGTGGCAAGATGCATCGCTCTGCTATGGCTCGTTCTTCGGCTTCGCGCTGCGTTTTGGAATAAGATATCAGCGTGCGCAGCGCACTCATCAACCAGTCGCGATGGCTCATGCTTTGCGTTTCCAGGTCGAGCGTCCGGTCACTAAATATGATTGAAAACGAGCGAGCTTCGAGAGCAGCACTGGTCGCGTACTTGCGAAAGACTGCTGTTTGCCGACCCTCGATAACTTGCAAAACCTGCGCCAGATCAACCGAGTCGCTCAAGCCACTTCGCTTATGCTGCCACTGAAGCGTACCGCAGTGATTGCAATGTAGCCTCGTTAGATGCGGTCCGCCTCGACGTCCGTACTTGACCAACGGGAAGAACATGTTGATCGCCTGAACAAGGTAGAATCGGTGCTTGCCTCCGAAGCGAAACGCCAGCTCCACGATCTTCCACCGCGCGCCTTCAATCGTCTCGAGCTCTTCGTCGGTGTAATGGAACGTCTTCTTCTTGCGTCGAAAGTTCAGTGTTTCAAGAAGTCGAGGGGCCAATCTTCCAAACGAGGATTTCTTCCGCTTCCGCAACGAATCTGCATCTAAAGCTGTTGGTGTTGTTGACGTTGAAGCTGGCAATACCGGTGGAACTGGTGGAGGTCGAATTGGCACTGGGCACGAATTCCCACGTCGGCGAGCGGAAAACCCATGCTGCAGAGGCAGTTCGTGCCGTCGCTCGGAATCATCTTTCAGGTCGATCACGAGTCGACGCACACTAGCTGTGAGGTGTAGTGGCATCTGGGCTTCGGGGAAACAGCTAGGCACGTACGTCGGAACGACAGTCGTTTCAAGCATGCGTGGCTCAAGAACTTCAAACGTGGTTTCGCTGGAGCTCTCGACATCTTGATCTCGAGCGTCATCGTCGTCGTTGGAATCTTCATTATTTTGGTTTGACTTTATCGACAAATCCACGTCGTCTGGTAGCCCACTCATGCTCTGAATCCTGTGCATCAGCTTCTTCACGCTCACGTCGATGTTTGGTGCGTCGAAATCGAGCTCTTCACCGTCGTCGTGTTCGAGATTCTGCTCGTGTGACTGAAGGATTTCCTGGCTCGACTGGAACTGATCCTCGACGTCGCTGCTTCCAGTGCTGTCACTGCCGACTGATACTTTCTCTTCGAGTGTTTCTCGGTCTTCTTTCTGCTCCAGAAGCGATTCGAGCTCGTTGTTGTCCATCGTGTCTTCCGGCTCTGCCCCATTGTACGGATCAAACGCCAGATGCAGGTCTTCAAACCGCAGTGACAGCAAATCCTGGCGCCTCGACGCTTCTTCTTTGCTCCATTCCACGTGGCACATCCCCAAATCAGTAGACGCAGCGACATCTTCTTTGCCTTTGTTCATCATAATCGCATGGTACAGAGGGTCGATGAAGAACGCCGAGAACCTGGAGTTGCCTGTCACACTGGGTCGTTGCTGGTTGTTGTTGTTCTGGTAGTGGCTGCCTTTCCTGCTTCGTCCGCCATAGACAGTGTGCTCGTCTAGCACCACGGGCTTCTGCTCTGCATCCGCACTCCTGCCAGTGTCGTCCGTTGAGTCGGTGGCGTGGCTGCCGCGGCGCAGGATCTTACTCAGCAGGTCGCCGCTCGACGGCCGCTCGCTCTCTCGCTGGTGGGTGCGCATGGCGAATGAGCTGCCTGCCACTCGAGCGATGCCTTGATCTGCAGCTTGAGCTTGGAGCGTGCGCTTGTGATGCGCTCAACTGCTCGGACTCGCGGCGGGTGTTTCTTGGTCCGTTTCTTGTTTGCGAATGAAAATGAAAATGGGTGCAGTAGTCGCTAAATACAGTAAATACAGTTGCAGTCGCAGATGGAAAAGCTTCAACACCCGAGCCCGCACTCTATGCCTCCTATCGCATTATGCAGGGTATACGTTTATAGAGTCAAAAATTGATAGTAAATGCAATCCTCTTGAAGAAGAGTGTAGGTAGGCATGAAATGATGCAGGCTTTACTGAAACAATACCAGAATTTTTACTTGCTTTCTTTGTGTGAGACAGAATGAAAGAGTGCAGAAAATGCAACTGAGCGAGCAAGTGGCGCGTGCAGTTAGTTATGTGGATTCATTTCTGTGTCTGTGGTGCCTATCGAGATGCCACATAGACCACATAGATGTATTATGATGTATATTATGTGTATTGAAAAAAGGCCCTGATGGATGGACCCATCGTCACCACAACATGCAACAGCAGACGGAGCAGTTCAGTCGTTATCAAAGCGTACCCATGTGAACACCATCGTTGCCCTTTCGGACCAGTTCGTCTGCATCCATTTTGCTGGACCCATTTTTTTAGATAGTATAGTCAACAACGAATATAGTGCTCACGTGCTGCCACGACTTTGTCAAACGAAGCTGTTTTGGAGCCTCCTTCGTGGAGAGAGCACTTATGAGGAAATTTGATGCCTCGCACGCTCGACACACGAATTTATGGGAGCGATTTTGGAGTGGATTGTTTTCAGAAGTTTTACAGTAGTATACTGTTTCATTGACTACGAATGCTTTCTAGATTTGGTATTTGAGTAATGGCACAGCTGAACTGTGTAGTCTGATAGCAACTTTTATTAATAACTGTGAATTTGGTTATTAGCAGTTTTGTACAGTATCACTGTTCCATTTACAGTCGTCCCTCTTTGTAAGAGACTAAATATGACACACCCTGTATGTAGGACCCACAGCAGCCTGGAACAAATCAATTAATATAGGAGTTTGTATTGAGCTCTCTTTATAAGACACAGAATCTCAAGATGTTGTTGCTCCAAATATCTCCATGTAAGACACATAAGCAGAGTTGTGATCTCCCAAGTGGTCATATTTTCAGCAACGGTTAATGTTTCCGATCACGAATTAGATACATCACTCTTCTCACAAAGCGAGATTACTTTCGGCAGCACACGTACATCCTTACATGTACGTGTATAGTGTAAACTCGCCTTTTAAGAATCCAAATATGATCGTGAACTCATAATTTATTTATCATAGTATCATTTACATTTTTTTAGGGTACAGTAGAGCAGCATGCAGTAAGTCACTGCAACAACAAGAAGTACCTTTCCTGAACCTGTGATCTTCAGATTCGCCAGTATAGTGCTGCTAAAAACTATAGGCGCACCCATACTTTTGCAAACGTGCAGCCAAAAAATAATTTTCTGAAAACAAAGCTCGGCTCAAAGACTTTAGATATAAAGCCCAATCATCGCCAAAAAACACTTTTTCGATAACACCATTT
>JAASFI010000548.1:0-24032 GCA_023333705.1 Globisporangium viniferum | reverse complement strand
GGGGGGGGGGGGGGGGGGGGTGTCGCGCGGGCAAGCAAGTGTATTCATTTATCTCACCTCGAGGGGGACAGAGTGCGGGCAGGGGGGACGGGGGGATTGGGCCTGTCAATAGGGGGAGGCGTTGACGTTCTCATCCCCGTCCCCACCACCACAGCGTCCCCACCACCACCGCGTAGAATATCCAGAAACTCCAAATGACCACATTGAGTTACTTCCCACGCTATAGTGTCAACTCTCACCACCGAAGACAGCAAACGGACAAAACAATGTGATCGGATCTCCTCTCGCTGTGAATTTGAAAGCACTCACAATTCAATTTCACTTGCGTCACTCACACAGTCCTGTTCACAAACTCAACTATCAATACGCGATGCCATCCCTGTCCCCGACTGCTCGCCCTCAGGCACCTCTCTCTATCTCGTCACACGTGATCCCCGCACATATTGGGGGCACCACACCCGCGCGTCGACACTGGTTCACCAAATCCAAGAACGCGAGATTGGCGCTCGTCAACGCACGCCTGCTGAACATCCGCGAGCAGGTTCAGCAAACGCAAGCGCGGCCTCCAACTTCCGCGTGGCTTTATCAACTCGGAGCATTAGAGGGGCGCTTTGGAGACTTTGAGGCGCACCGCAGAGCGCGCACATGTTGGAAGCGATTTCTTGGAGGTCGAAGCGAGCGAAAGCAGGTGGAGCTGTTCCACACCCAGATCGACAACATTCTGGACCAACTGGAGTTTGAAGCTGCTGCTCGAGATGCCAAAGAAGGCTGGTTTGACGACCTGCTTGGTTGTGTCTGGCAGATGCTGACTCTTGAGTGACAGTACCTCGTTTGCAGTCCAAGAAGTGCGAGCTCTTCGAACTGACAGAGTTGTTCATCGACTGGTCCTAAGAGGGATCAATACACCAATATTTTTAACTAGAATACAGTTGCATCCAGATTCATACAGTCAGTCATGTACGCTTCGAAGAGACCAAGTTTTGACAAACTGGGTTGCTCGCTCATTCTATTATATCACTCCCAAGAGAAGTGAGGTGCGCGCCATGTCTGTGTTCGTCGCCGCTTAACATATCACCATCGTTGATTTCTATTAACAAGGTTGTTGTGCCCGTCTTCGACGAGCAAATTTAAGTCAAGCAACCGTGTTTTGAAGATTGAATCTGTATTATGAATGTGTATTATGCTTTAAACTTGGGTTTAAGCCTAAAATATATCTGTAAAAAGCATTCTACCTGTTTAATTCACGTAAAGAGCCAAAAAATTTGGCGACTCCTCTTTTTTGTTGAAAAGAAGGAGGTTTGAGTTGTTTAAAGAGGTGAGATGATTCTTGACACAGAAAATGACAGCTACGACCACCTTCCTTTCCAAAATTACAAAAATGAGGCGTTACATTTGGGGAGCGTGACGGACGGACGAGTGAGCGTCAAAATATTTGCTGTGATCTGTGTACTGTTATTGGTTATCATCACAGTACACAGGAGACTCATCACAGTATGCGGCAGACAGCTCCTCTGATTTGCTGGGAGCGCATGCGAGTTGGGGGTTAGGGGCAGACAAATGGAAGATCTCAATTTTCTTTCTGAAATGTACTGTTTGGGAAGCTTCTTTCACAATTGGAGATTTTCCTCCAAAGCGACAACCCTCGCGAGAGAGAGAACGTCACATGGACACAGCGCAGCCAGCAGCAGCGATCGCCAGCGAAGAAGCGCGTGGCGCGCAGGCCGCAGAGCACGGCTAGGTGACCCCGATCTGCGCGATCGAACTTGTCGGCTGAGAGGCTCCCGTTCGAGCGATCGATTTGGTTGGCTTTAGCAAAGAAGCGTTTGTCAGGTATATGGGGTGGTTGTTGGGGGGATTGAATTGATTTGTGTTTGACTCTTGGTTAGCAACAGATAGTATTTAAATGGACCGTTGCACTTACCCCACTGTTGCTGCGGTCTGGTCTTGTGTGCTGTGCGTGTGATTCGACAGGAGTTGTGGCGGAGGAATGGCCCTCTCGCGGTGCTCTGGGTAATCATTGGCAGTATCAACTGGAAAGCTCTTCCAGACTGGGCGACCGATCTCGCAAGCGAACACGTGGTCGACGTATCTAGAGACCGAAGATCAAGCTGCGGGCTCTGAACCGCGAGTGAAAGCTGTGAGGCGCGGTGGTGGCTATAGGACAGCAGTTCCTGATGTAAACCAAGCTGGTGGTTCAAAATGAAAGCTCCCTCTCCAGCACCTCGTGCGAAGCGCGCCAAGCAGAGGCAGAAACACGCTCACCATGAATCATTCGAAGATGTCAACGGGACACTGGAGAAGTACGCTATCCCTGCTGGATTTAAGTTCGCCAAGCGGACTACGAAGAACAAGGAAAGAAAGAAGATCGAGTCAGGTAAAGAGCAAGACGACAAGACCCTATGCGAGGTGACCTGGGTCTGAGATCGTGCTAGTCTGCCAGCTAAGACTAAGACTAGAGACAACGGCCAACCAAGAAACAAGAAGATTCAAGCGTCACAGAAGTGCGGCTGCCCTGTGTTTGTGACGGTGTGGAGTCACAAAGACGGCACCCGCCACATCATCAAGAGCGAGCTAGCGCACAACCATGACCTGAATGCGAGTCCCGTCACAAATGAGCTCTTGGTGCTGATGGCGGAAGATAAAGCGGAAGATGCGAGGTTCGAGCAGCTCAAGACTTGCGCTCTGGATCTACTGAGACAAGCGTCAAAGTCCGAGGTCGCAACAATGAGCGCTCAGTCAATGCTCGGTCAGCTGCAAGTAAGTCAACGTCAGTTGGGCGATTCTTCAAATTCATGTGTGGGCTCAGAGTCTTCGCCAGATAGCGCAGATGAGGACGATTCTGAACACGATCGAGTGGAGGCAGTCCCGCATTCGCAGCAACTACGACAAATAACCAGCTTCCCCCAGATACAAAGAGCCTTGTTTATTCTTCAAGGTAAGATATGTACACCCCCTGTTGACAGCCTCTTGGACAACAAGCTCAACTCATGTGAATCTGCTTGCGCTTTTCAAATCGCGTTAGATTTCTATCGTCAGAACGACCGATGGTGGCAAGAGTCGATGCGTAAGTTCGTGAGACTGCTACTGCCAACCAAGCGAGCAGTGTTTTACAAACTTTATCCGCATATGTACAATGCAAGTCGAGAGGCACTGTCATATGTCGCGATGATTCGTGGCGAACCAATTCCGGACAAGAGCAACATCCAGCTTACCTCAGGCACTCTCTTAGCGCTGCATTGTGCTTCGTCCAACATCCAAGCAGACTTCTCCATTGGTACAGGCATTGTGCCACACATCGAAGCGTTTCTCCAATGCGATATTCTGGAACTTCAGATTAAGGCGGCGTTGTGTCTACTTGACATCGCACACATATCTCGTGGGTACTTTGATACAGTTATCGCGAGCTGCCTCCCAAGCAAGGTGCTGTCATTTCTTCAATCTTCCTCGCCAGAAGTGCGCTCTTTAGCTGTGCTGCTGATTTGGATCATGGCGAAGTTTCATGCGTTTGCTGAGCTGTGTAATAACAAAGATCCCGGTTTGAAGCGCGAGTTTGTCAAAGCTCTTGTCTATTCTTTGTCGGCATTCGAGTGAACAAATACGCAAATACACAGATGTAAACGCTGCGATCGAGTTCAACAACGTTGCTCCATTTGCGTGTTGGGAAGTCTTGAAGGTAGGTCGGAAATTTGCTGAGCAAAAAATTACGTGAATTATGAGTCTCCATACTCTCTGTGATTCCAATGCCATAAATTCAAACGGCTAGGCCTGCTTCAAACGACATTAACTTCTTCCGATTTTTTCATAAAGTCGACGAAACCTATATGGAAGTCAAGACCATCGACGCAGATATCGTGACAAACAGCCACCAAGTCTACACGGTGAAGAAGGATGGTCTGCAAGCACATGGGGTTTGTGATGGCTGCACCGACGACGAAACTCGTAAACAAAGAATTGGCAGATGAAAAAGTGGTCGCAATTTGAGATTGCTGCTCGGCACTGGTGAAGTTGAGCCGCCGAAACTGTGTCGCAGTTCAGCGATTGTGGATTTAAGGTTGTGTCCGCGTCTGATTGAGCTATCTACACATCCGACAGTAATGTCATCCAAGTGCCAGTACTTCAGCTCCTGAACACCATCGTGTCGATAGATACATCGCTCGCTTGCACAAACCGTCGTGAACGCCAAGCTGCTGGAAGTTGTACCAAGTGTTTTGCAGAGCAAAAGCCGCGGTGTCCTGGATGAAGCTTTGACTTTGCTATCCTGGATTAGCAATTGTAACAAAAAGGGTCCAGTTACAGCGATGATCCGATCTTCTGGAGTGGTTGACGGAGTTGCAGAGTTATTGGTAAAGTCGAACCAGGGCGAGCTCGTACTGCGTGCAGCTCGTGTGATCTGCACCATGATCATGCATGCGGCGCCCAAGTTTGCGTTGGTGGTGATCCGTACGGATATTCTCGAATCATTCTCAATGATTTTGACCTGCATGAGAAAAACATCGCTGAAGCTTCAAATCTTGGACGTGGTTGACAGGCTGATGACGAATTTTCGAAGCAGAACCGAAGCAGTTTTTGGCAGAAACCAAGTGGCCCTACAGCGTTAACAAACTCCGTTTCGGTCACGGCAGCTATGTGGGAACAATAGCGACCGAGTTCATGGAGAAACGGGACATGGAAAAGTCAGTTGTGAAAGAGTCTGACGACGACGACAGCGAGGCTAGTGATGACGAAGAAGCCTGCGTCTGCTAAGAGGGTGGCGACGACGATAGCGAAGAAAGTTATGGCGACGATAGTGACGACAACATCATTGTAGTGAGCGATGAAGAAGTCACTGCCGCCAGTGATAGTAACATGGGGTGAATGTGGCATCAGCGGTCTGGTGCTGTAGTTGATGAGGGAAATTGCTGTCGCTGCTAGTGCCATAGACAGTCGCAGTTTTTTGCTCGTTCACTTCGACGCTAGCAAAGACTGATCCAGATTTATACATACTCACACATCTATTCGTTTCACACAAGAAAGAATTCACGGTACGGTCTGGTGTTCATAAGTTTGATTGTCTCCGTTGAACGCTGGTGCATTTGATACTTCGGTACTCTATAACCAAACTGAGTACTATTTCGACAGGAATGATGAGCTCCATTCGCAAACAGACACCACGTATGCATCGATCGATCCAAGGAGCTGGTTTGTTGCTAGTATTAAAACACCTGGGCTTGAGACTACCGAGACGAGTAACTCAAGAATTCACTGGATCGTTGTCGCTAAAGCCGGTGTCCGTCGATTTGAAATGAAAAGCACTCACACCCTCCATCAGTATTTTGTTTGCAATGGTTCTTTTGGTACCTGCTCCATTTCTTCATTCCATCATAAAAAATATCCACCGTAGGATACACCGACAGCGTTCTTCTGCACTTCAGTAAAGCATGCGGTAGCAAAATACGAATTCGTCACCTATCGATTGTTTTTGTCTCATCCAAGCCAAGCCACGCATGGCCAACTACGAATCCATGGAACTGTTTTGCATCTGCTCGGTGCTCGCTCACGGGAGATCTTCGGCCTCAACACCGCTTCAGATCGATTCGGTGACGACTTGAAAGCCTGGATTCACGAACCCTCATAGATTACACGACCTCAGCGGGTTATTGGAGGCTATTGAACGGGCGATTTTACTCTTGTAAAGCCGCGTCTGTTGTTTGCACAGTTGAAGAACCAAGCGCCAATGTATCGAAATGTCCTGTGCTCAACATGTGATATTGGAGGGGTCGAGCACAGGGTAATTCGGATACCTAGCAATATCGGGATGGGAACAGAAGTCACAGCTTGGGTTTAGCGCTATGGTTTTAGAGCGTGCTCGCAGTCACGATGCTGACGCATTCCCACTCAACTACTAGTGTCTGTTTTGCTGGAAGGTTGCATCATTGACGTATTTGTGTGAACGAAGCGAGATCGAACGTATGTGGTTCCATCCAACAGCAGTCACGAGGCCATAGATACAAGTTCACCCTCGAGAGAGTGGGCTCGTTACACAGTAATGCATGATACAACAATAGCAACAGAATAAGCCTGCAAACGAGTTAAACCGTGGATTTTGGAATAGGATAGAAATATGCAGACGTCAGGAAGATACTAGTACAGCGCACGGTGCTCATGGCAACTCGAAATACAAGTTGTCAATCTCTCGGTGAAAGTCGCCAAGCGCTTGAGCATCATCATCGCTTTTCACACGTCTCGTAATTCGCAAAAGTACGCGGCGCTTCTTCTCGTACTGCTGGGCGAAGGCAGTGAAGCGTAATACCAGGTCTTGGTACTTGGAAACCCATTTTTCGCCGAGAAGCTGCTCGTCTGAGTCGGTGACTCTGACGGCGTGGGCATGCAACTCCTGGAGCCGACCGCAAACCCGAAGGATCTCCACTTTCTTCTTCTTTGCTGCGTGGTCGAGGCCGACGAGAAGCAGTCGCGGCAGTAGGCTGACGAGAGGAACGCCCAATGAGTCGAGTTCGTTCAATAAGTTTTCGGCCATGTTGCGATTCGAGTTGGGGTCGTTCTGTGTGTGTGAAGCGCGAAGTTCAGAGAAGCTTGGAGATCGGTCAGGGAGATGCTCACGATCCATTTATAGTGAGTGCTGCTCGGAAGTAGGTTGTGTAGAAGAAGGTTTCTGGGCTGCTTGGGAAGCTTGGGAGTAGGTTGTCGACCTTGATGCTTGGTGGCAAGTTGGTAAATGAGGATTGCGAGCGGATGGATGTTGCTGGATCAGGTCGACCCGTGCGAGTGCTCGAGCATGGTTGCATGAAGATCGCCATGGTCGAGACTCCTTTGCTTTTTTTCTCTTCTAGGACTTGATCAACTGGCGCGCTTCTGGATAATGGAGAACAGCTCCAGTCTAAAAAACCATACGGGTGTGCATTCATTCGTGTGCCTTGATACAGTTGCGTGCAAAATACCCACCTGGGTGTGTCAAAACTGGCGATCGATTCGTCTTGAAAAAAAACGCACACACGGGTGGGTCATGATTTGCTATATGGAGGAAGTGGCAAGACCATTTACTCTAACACATACGGGTGTGTCTATTACACTGGATTGCCAGACCAAAGCAGGCACTGATAAACGAGCAAATATCAACTTGAGTCTCACCGCCTCAACATAAAGTTGTCAAGGAAGAACAAAACAACCATGGTGGACGGATCAGTGTGATCAGTTGCGCCTCATCGAATAAAGGCAAAACGCATTCGCTTTCAACGATCAGTCATTGTTCATTTCTCCCACCAGGCTCACAGTCTCACCCGCCCAACCTACAAACTCCCAGCGCCTCCTTACTCACGATGGCGTCCTCCACTTCCACCGCTCGCATCCAAGCATCGCTCCCGTCTTCCTCGCCACAAGCGACTTCTGTCTCCGTCAAAGTCCCAGGGTTGGCGCGTCAGCAATGTTTCACGAAGTCCAAGAACTTCAGATTGGCTGAGGTTCGACAGCGCATTTTGGACATTAGCGAACACGTCCAGCGAGTCCAGGATAGAGGAGCCCCAACCAGCGCGTGGAGCGACCGACTCGCAGCATTGGAGCAGCGTTTCAGTGACTTTGAGGCAGAATGCCAAGCGCGCACTGGTTTGAAGCGCATTCTGAAGGGGCGACGCGAACGACAGCAGATGGTGCAGTTCCAGGTCGAAATCGACACCCTCGTGAGTGATCTGAAGTTTGAAGCTGCTCCATGTGGCGGCTGGTTTGAAGAGCTCACCGACTTCCTTTGGCACACGCTGCTTCTCGAGTAGCCTCGGTAAGTATATCTACCCTTTACTCTGCAAATACCGGTAACTAGCAAACCTACCATTGAGAATGGTTTTATGTTGATAGCTTTTTAAAATACACAACGATAATAATTGGTGACTTTGGTGGATGCTCTCCTGCGGTTGCGTTGCTCTCTGGGCCATTCGTCGTCTGCTGAAGCAAATTGCAGATGATGATACGCAGGGTATACTTCCTGTTCATAGCGTCTGCTCAGTCCTATTTCGCGTGTGCCTCTTAGCGGGTGCAGTACTCTTTACGAAGCACAATACCACGAGTTCATTGTCTCTGGCAAGTCCAGTTCATTCATTTGCACAGAAGAACACTGAACACCAGTTGCCTTTCCCTCCTTTGGAAACCCTCCTCTGAGTCCAAAGTAAATTTTCCATCCGATGCTCTGCACTGCGAAAACGAATACTAGAAAATCATTCGTATTAAAGAAGAGAGGTTTCACTGAACACTTTTGGGTGCACAATCAAATCTTCCCAATCCGGAGCGCTCGCATTTCAACACCTTGTCTCCGGTGCAAGCGGCAAGAGCGGCATGGACCAAGCTCCGGCCGCAGCAGCAGCGAGCGCGAGTGAAGAGACGCTCCGTGTGAGCGACGCTATCACTGGCCAAGGAGACTCTGTGGCGAGACACTTCGCTGGCCTTGTGGAAGCGAGTATGTCAACTTCAGGTACGTGTGTACGAATTAGGTACGGGTGTAGAAGTCTCTTTAGACACGAATGAGAATCATAGGGGCAGCTACTAATTGCAAGTCGTTTGTGGGCTCTGTGTAAACTGTTCTAGCAGATTCGTTTCCCAGCGTGTCAGACGATAATCTTGAGCACATTCTGAGCCTCTCGAGCCTGGCACCCCCCGCCGTGCGAGAGAGCATTCCATTGCCGCAAGCAGAGACCGAGCGGCAGGCTGTAGGTAGTACGGAGATCGATCAGGAAGCGGAAGCGGGTCAAGGTGGCGGCAACGATGGATCACCGGTGGCTTCATCCAGCGTCAACCATGCTGGTTCCAAGCGAAAGGCAGGCGCCTCGGCCACTGTCGCGAAGCGCGCCAAGCAGGCGCTCGTCCACCCAGGTCCGGAACAAGTCGCGAATGCAATCGTCGAAGTGGATCATCAAAGTGCAAGCGCTGACAACGGAGTCACAACGAGAAGAAGCAGAGCAGCCAGCGAGGTGAGTCCGGACCAATGCGAACCCGCACAGAGTGTACATCGCAAGAAGAACGGGCAACCACGACGCGCTGGAAGAAGCCGCAACACCACCCAAAGCCCTGGTTCTGACTCCTCAATGTCGGCAGCGGATGTACGTCTTCTGCATCACAAGTTGAAACCTCCGAACGCGTTTCCAGATTGGGAAGGTGTCGAAACAGCGTTGAACGAGTACGCATCTGCCGCAGGGTTCATCTTTGGCGTACGGAACTGCAAGCAGCTCGCTGACAAGACGACCGTGAGCAAAATGACATGGGTGTGCAGTCGAGCTGGTAAACCAAGATCCACGAGCAAAAAACAGTCACGTAGCGAAAAGGGTCCAGGCAGCGCGTCGACGAAATGCCAGTGCCCTGTGTCCGTCTCTGTGTGGAGAAAAGGCGACGGTACGCTTTACATCAGCAAAAGTGAACTGAGACACAACCACACACTGGCTACGAGTACTGCTGCTACTGCGCACTTGGCAGCGATGGCAAAAGAGAACGAGGAAAGTGCCCGGTTCGAAGAGCTGAAGACGTGTGCACTGGAGCTTCTTCGACAAGCGTCAAAGTCGGAAGTCGCGACGAGAATGACGCAGTTATTTCTTGATCAGCTACAATCCGATCTCAGTCAGTTTGGTGCCTCTTCAGGTCAGAATGCAGTACCAGAATTTAGCAACTGCAACACTGTAGTAAACCGAGCTCAGCCACTCGCTGTCTACACGACGGAGAACAAAATCCAACAATATGAAGACGGAGCAGTTCCGACGGAAGATCCGCGTGCCCCTACTCAAGCGGCGACAACATCACTTTCACAGGGTCCTTCTAACCGCGGGGTTCGTTTGGATACGTTGGTATCGGCAGACAGCTCTGTCGACGATGTTGAACACGCTCGGGTTCAGCTATCCCCGAACTCTCGACAGGAACGCCAACGAGCTGATGTTTCCAAGTTACTGCGAGTCTTGAAGGTTCTTCGTCAAGGTACGATATGTTTGATATATGAGTATTGCTGTCCCCTCCATCGGGGTTCTTGAACTATGGACGTACCGGAGATTTTTGATTAACGTTTAACGTATGAATCGATGAACTGTTTCAAATTGTTTTAGGTTTCAACCCTCCAGAAGACTTTTTGCGACAGCGTTTGTCCAGGGAGTTCGTGAGACTCTTGAGTGGGGTGCTATCAACTTTTGACGAGAGTCAGTTGCAGCACTCCGAGCTGTGTGAGGCAATTCGCAAGGGTCTTCCGTTTGTTGTGCGGATTCTGAGCAAAAACATACAAGACACACGCGCCATTCAGCTGAACTTGGACGCACTCTGTGTGCTCCGATCTCTTTCGTCCACGGGGAAAGCAGAGATTGTCGTCGAGTCTGGTGCTGTGCCATGCCTCCTGGAAGCTCTCCAAAGTGATATTCCGAAGCTTCAGAGTCAAGCGGTGCTGTGTCTGAGCGACATTGTATCCACATCCACCGACTCCCGCAAGATGATAACGACCAAGAACTGCCCACCAAGTACGGTGCTGCCGTACCTTCCAAGCTCCTCCCCAGAACTACGCTCTGCTGCAGAGTCGCTACTTCGTAGTTTGCTAGACTTTCCCAACGTCATGGAGCGAGGTGAGTTTGGACCAGACTTGATCCAAAAGCTTGTTGATGTTCTTCCGAGCATTCTGCTTCAACGTTCGCGAGACGAAGTGCGCAAGTACATCGATATGAACGGCGGTGGCGACTTGGTGCTGGTTAACAAAGCCGCCCCAGTATCCTTCTGGAGAGTTTTTGAGGTAAGATCGAAGATCACCAGATATGGCGTTGTAAGGAACTAAAGGCTCACTTTTGTTGATAATGATTCGAACGTGTCTAGATCCAAACAGGCAAGCCTGCTCCAAATAATACTGATCGCGTGCGCGCCATCCGTGAAGTCGACGAAACGCTTTTTGAAGTCAAGAGTGTTGCGATAGATGTCGAGTCACTCCAGTATCGATTTTATCGCCGGAGAAGGACGGAACTGCGACCCGTGGATGATGAAGACATGGATGATGAAGACAAGAAGGATGAAGATCCTGATGAAAAGGACTTGCTCAGCGAAGAAGAGCTCGAAATCGGCGAGTATTGCTCAGCACTGAGGGAGCTCTCTTACCAAGACTCTGACGTGCATAAAAAGCTCGTCGATTTCGGTCTGTATCCGCCTCTGGTTGAGCTGCTCTACGTCTCAAACAGCACCGTTGTTTGCTCCTCTGTTTTCTACCTGCTATACAACATCCTGGGTTTCAAGGGGTCGTTCTCGCAAGTGATCATGGACTCCAAGCTGCTGGAAGTTATACCAAGTTTTATGCAGAGCAGAAGCTGTGAACTACGACATAGAGCTTTGGCATTGCTCGAGAAGATTAGCGGATTATCGCGAGCGCTAGCGCTCGCGATAATCCAATCTTCTGCACTGGTGACAAACCTGGTGGAGACGATGGAGTGGGGTGCTTTCGATTACGGACTGCAAGCAGCTTCGGTGCTTAGTGATATGATCCAGCATGCAACGCCAGAGTTTGCTGCGCAGATGATCGACCAGAATGTGATCAAGATGTTCAGCAAATTGTTACAATGTAATTCAGGCTACCACGATTATGTCCGCATCATGCACGCGCTTGACAGATTGATGGTGATGAACCCAATTGAAAGCCGGCGTGCTTGGAAAGAGTGCAATCTCTTGTCCGTGATAGACAAGCTTACCAGCAATGAAGACATACATGTAAGAAAAACAGCAGCCAAGTTCATGAAGAAATGGAAGACCAACAAACGAGACCGCGAAATCGGTGGCAGCAGCGACATCGACGACGAAGACAGCGACGAAGAAGCCAGTGACATCGACGACGGTGACTAAGAAGACAGTGACGGTGAAGACAACAACGAGTGATGACGAATGGGAGGGGGTTAATGATAGCGGCAAAGTTGTTTTCGTTCAAAGTATACTCTTGACTTTTTGGTTCGGTAAACCTGTATCGAATTCGGGCAAACTTCTATTTCACTCAATGCTAGCCAAAACAAGGGCTCTCTTCCTCTCTATTTGTGCTGTTGCCTTCGTTAGAAACAAGAAGTCAATCTACGCGGTGATGTTCATTAATGAACTGGCGCAGTTAGCTCTAAGAAAGTGAATTGGGCTAAAGAATCTCGTGCCTGTATATTTGGCATCTTGACAAGATTCCAAGACAACGTACGCAGGCAAGATTATGACCAAAGCAAGTGATGGAGGCTGCACACAGATGAGTCATTCATTGCCGTCGTCAGGGTTTCGGTTGAATATCAACAAGGAATTTATAACTGGCGAGTTCCGGGTCTATGGTCTTTAGTGATGACGGTAGATTTGACACCGTGGCACCGGCGAAGCCCGGATTCGGATAGCGACAAGGAAAATGGAGAAGCCCAAGCCAACAATCAGGTGCTTACGGGAAGAAGTTCTTCATCTGCGATTGCTGCTTGTCACTGGCGGAGTTAAGTCGTTGAGATCGAGGCATGGGCTGCCAGAACCATCAATGTGGGTTTGTGTTTCAGTCTCTGATGTGACAGCGCTATCAGTCGCGAATCGGTACCTCTGCTGAGCTCCACTCATGGTGGTCAGTGACTCGTGTACTCAATCTATCCTTGATCCAAAACTGCTGGAAAAAAACACCGAGTGTCTTGCAGAGCAGAAGCCACAAAGAGGCGTTGTCGTTGTTGTTGAAGATCAGCATTTGTAGTTCCGTCAAGATCGAGCCGGTGCTCGCGATGGTCCGATCGTATGCAGTGGTGCTTACACTCGTCGAGATAGCGGATTGGGACGAGACAACACTCCAACTGGAAGCAGCACGCGTGCTTTGCAGCATGATCACGCGTGCAACAAAAGTGTTGGCGACGGTGATGGTTCGCTTGAACGTGCTCAAGACGCTCGCCACGGTGTTTCGAGAATACGCAGACGACTCAGTGACGAGGCTTCGAGTCTTACGAGGGATCGACACTTTGCTGACACTTGCTTCATCACTCGAGAGCCGAGCTGCTTTGAAAGAAGAATGCGGGTTGTTGGCCGTGAGTCGCGAGTTCCGCATCGGTGGAGACGGCAAACAACTGAGAAAGTAAGCGACCGAGTTTATGAAGAAATGGGACGCGGAGGAAGGAAGGAACAACGACGATAGTGAAGGTAGTGAGGTCGGCGAGGACGAAGACAGTGAGAAGAACGATGAAGACGTCAGCGAGATTGATGGCAATGAAGACAGTGAGGCGAGTGACGACGAAGACGGTAGCGAAGCGAATGGAGACGACTAAATGAGTGCGATGAGTGACGACGAAGAATGGGAGATCAGTTATACGAGCACCATCGCGTGCGTCGATTTCACGAGCAGCTACGTTCATAGTCCATGAAATAGAAGTCTTGATCATTGATGGGGCCATATTCTGGGAAGTAGCAGTCAAACCAAGCGCTTGTTGTCATCATTATCGATGGGGACGTATTCAGTGAGTGGACTTTCATTGATCGATCCGTTTCGTTCAGGATGACTTAGAGGATACCGAAAGTAAAAAAAATTTCGGTAGAATCCCCTTTGTACAACAATTCAACCAGTCGGTCGTCGCTGGAGGTGGCAAACGCGCAGCGGGTGGCGTCGTGGAGGAACTTACGCCACACAAGCAATTCCTGCATGACACGATATGCAGTGCCGCTTCAGTCTAAGAACGCGAGTAGTACGAATTGACTGTTTCTTCTATTGCCACTTTTCCATGCCGACGAAAAGAGTGATTGCTGCTATTGCGTACATACGCATTCGTTGGAGCCGAGTCCTTCGTGTCACAACAAAGAAATGTGTTGGTTACCAATAGATATTCTCCATTTTGCTGACAGTGAAACAAGAACATCTTCACGCCTAGGTACGAGTTGGAAGTTGAAATCTGAAATCACACGTCGCTGTCCTTGCATTTGGTATTCTAACATCAAGCGATTTGCTGCGATTTGTACTGAATACCTTGTGAAAGCACCAATTCTGGCTTCTGAATTAGCTTCTAGTTTTCGGGTGCTATCGGCAGTGCTCCCGAGTTTGCAGAGCTGTGACGCGTACTATCGGCAGTACGTGCTCTGTTTCAACTGGAAAGGGTGGTGAGGATTGGTGTCGAGTTTTGATGGGAGGAATATTTTCTCCTGGACTTCTGCTGGGAGCCAGTATTTGCATTTTTGTGGGAGAAGTTTGGTGACGACGTTAAAAAATCGATGACGACAACTTGAAGTTGCCTAATGTTGAAGTTTAGTGTTGCTGTGGCGACTAAACCTGGTGGTTTACGAACAAGGACGTGGAATGAATGAATCGCATCAGCGCGTCTCTGGAGGTTCATACCGATTGCTGTAGCAATTCACAAAACCAAAGTTGCAGCTTCGACGGGTTTAATTGTCTTTGTGACTTGTGTTGATGAACAAAAAAATATTTTGTCTCATGTTGACACCGAGATGGCTTTTTCCTGATCTCTGAATTCCGATTCTGAGCCTATTTGCTTTCTTTAGCGACGCCCCATGTTCACATTTGGAGCAAGAGCAATCTGCTTTCGAATATTCCCCTGTCACTCACGTGCACAACGTACGGGTCACAGTGGTCGTTCGAAAGTGGATCGACGTGGTCGCAGCCAACGCAAATCAGTGTCCCAGGCACTCAGTTTCGAAGTCAGAGTGCGCCACCATTGAGGTGGTGGCATTGACGAGCGCGACTCGCGAGAGTGGTGCACGTTCTCTGGTGTTTTTCATGTGGGAAAATGGCGTGAACGACGCGATGATGGCGTTCACGCCATTCCCTATTTGAAAACCATAGTTTATTCGAACGACCATCATGATGTAAACAGCATTGGCTTCAAATCAGAAAGCGTGACTGTCTCTTCAAGGAGACAGACAAAGCTGTCGAATGCATTTTGCATTTGTAAACAAAGATGACTTCGGAGCCTCTTGTGAACTTTTGTCAAAAATTGCCCAAGAAGCTCAGACACACGCAATCATTTATACATCACATTGAGCAGATATTAATGTTGTCAAGATCATTAAGCCCACTTAAAATCATGTTTTGCTAAAAGCATCCATGAATGAACTGAAGGTATTATTAATAACAGGATTATTTTGGACAGGATATCACGTTTACTCAATTAAGTTGATATTTTCGCTTGCATTTTTAGTCAGCATAAACGTTATCGGGTGCGTACAAGTCAGCAAACGTTGACGCATGACCAACACTCCCATTCCCATTGACAACACCCTGTCTGCTCTCCAACGGTTCGATCCACAAGCTCCTCGCAACACCTTCAAGCCTCAGCGAAAGCTCCCGCCGCTTCAGCACCAGCTCACGCACGCACGTGAGGGAAAGGTGCCACAGCCTTCGGCCTTCCCGTCGCATCAGCTCATTCCCCAATCTGCCAGGTCCAGCGCACCAGCATCATTCAAGCAGCACCTCTACCAACTCTCTCATCAGCCGTCAGACAAGCATGCACAACTCGGCCACCGTGAAGCTCCCGGATGTGGCCGCGCAGGACATCGCGGCGAACGTCAAGGCCCTGCGCGAGAGCTTCAACTCTGGCGCTTTGAAGGACGTGTCGGCGCGCAAGACGGTGCTCAAGCAGCTGCAGACGCTCATGAAAGAAGGCGAGACCGCGATGAAAGAAGCCATGTGGAAGGATCTGCACAAGCACCCGACCGAGTCGTACTTGGCCGAGATCGCGCTCGTGAACGCCGAGATCCAGGACCACTTGGACTACATCGACGACTGGACCAAGCCCGAGCTGGCGTCCACGAACCTTGCGAACTTGCCTGGACTCTCGTACATCCACCGCGATCCTCTGGGCGTGGTGTGCGTCGTCGGCACGTGGAACTACCCCGTGAACCTGCTTTTTGTGCCGCTCATCGCTGCGATCACAGCGGGCAACTGCGCGCTTGTGCGTCTGCCCGGTGACGACACCACCAAGCACCTGAACAACGTGCTCATCGAGCTCTTTGACAAGTACGTCGACGCGCGATTCGTGCGCTACGTGTACGGCGGCGTGGAGGAGACCAAAGCGATGCTGAGCGAGAAGTACGACCTCATCTTCGCGACGGGCGGGTGCTTCCTGGGCAAGATCGTCGCCAAGGCTGCTGCCGAGACGCTCACGCCGACGATCCTCGAGCTCGGCGGCAAGAGTCCAGTAATCGTGGACGACTCGGCGGACCTCGCGCTCGCGGCGCGACGCATCGCGTGGGGTGCGTTCTCGAACGCTGGCCAGACATGCGTGCGTCCAGACTACGTGCTCGTGGACGCCAAGGTCGGCGACAAGTTTGTGAAGTTGCTGGAAGAGACGATCCACACGTTCTACGGGAGCGACCCGAAGACCTCGGACGGCTACGGCCGCGTGGTGAACGAGCGCTCGTACGCGCGGCTGCACGCGATGCTGGACGAAGACCGCAAGCACGTGACGTTCGGCGGCGACAGCGACGCGCACGGCAAGTACATCCACCCGACGCTCTTCAACTTCAAGACGGACTTTGCCGCGTTCACGAGCAGCGCGGTGATGTCCCAGGAGCTCTTTGGTCCGCTGCTGCCGATCTACTACTATGGATCGGGCAACCTGAGCATGCCGATTGAGTTCATCACGTCCAAGGACAAACCCTTGGCGCTCTACCACTTCACGACGAACGACAAGAACAAAAAGCGCGTGATCAGAGACACGACCGCGGGGAGCATGATGGTCAACGACACGATGATGCAGCTCACGAACCCGCATGTGCCCTTTGGCGGCGTGGGCAACTCAGGCATGGGTGCCTACCACGGCAAGTTCGGCTTTGAGGCGTTCTCGCACCGGAAGCCCGTGATCCACAAGTACAGTCTGCTGGATCTGCCACAGAGATACCCGCCGTACTCGCCCGCCTCGGAGCGCGTGCTGCGCATCGTGCAGTACCCGTTCTCGCGCGCGTTCTTCCGCTCGCTCAAGCTCGTCGGCTACGCGTTCGTGCTTGCGCTGATGGCGATTGGCATCAAGAGGGCGGGCTTAGACGACAAGGTGCTGGGGATGTTGAAGATTGAGTAAAAAAAGCAGAAATGAATTTTCGGTTATGTTTGTGGAAAAACAGTACAACAATAAATGTGTGATGTGGATTTTGTACTTGATTGTTGTATGTAAAAATGAGATTCCCATTTTCAAAATTATAAAACACTGTTGTTACTTTATGCTTGAAGAGGTGCGCGATCTTGTGGACTTCGAATGATAAATCACTCGGATGGAATTGGACCAAATGCCGCCCCATTCTGCTTGAGTAAGGCGGGCAATAGACGCTATGGATGGCTCGCAGTCACTCGTCAATTCGCCGCCAAGTGACCAAGCGACCAGCACCACAGTCGACCTTCAACCTGGCGCGTCAACAACAGCAGCAACAACACACAGTGAGACGGTGACAGCCTTCACCATGTACAGCGCCATTGGATCCCCCAAGAGCTCCAAAGCGTCCCCGCCTACGCTTCCGGACGTCAAGCAGCAGGACATCACGGAGAACGTGCGTGTCCTGCGGTCCAACTTTGCGACTGGCGCGACGCGCGACATCGCGCTCCGCAAGCAGTTGCTCAAGCAGCTGCGCAACCTGCTGCACGACGGCGAGCCCGCTCTCAAGGAAGCGCTCTGGAAGGATCTGCACAAGCACCCGGTCGAGACGTACGCAGCCGAGCTCTCGCTGCTCTATGGGGAGATCCAGGACCATCTGGACCAGCTGGACGACTGGGCAAACCCCGAGCGCGTAACCACCAACATTGTGAACCTCCCGGGACTCTCGTATATCAAGCGCGAGCCATTGGGCGTCGTGTGTATCTTTGGCACGTGGAACTACCCCGCGAACCTGCTGCTCACGCCGTTGATCGCCGCGATCAGTGCTGGCAACTGCGTGCTCATGCGACTCGCAGGCGAAGACACGACGATGCATTTCAACAATGTGCTCATCGGACTTCTCGACAAGCACATGGACAGCCGATACATCCGCTACGTCCACGGAGGTATCCAGGAGACGCAGGAGCTGCTGCGTGAGAAATTCGACCTCATCTTCGCCACTGGAGGCAGTTTTCTGGGCAAGATCGTCGCCAAGGCTGCCGCTGAGACGCTCACGCCCGTTGTACTGGAACTCGGCGGCAAGACCCCGACGATCATCGATGGCTCCGCGGACATCGCACTCGCAGCGAGACGCATTGGATGGGGGGCATTCATCAACTCGGGGCAGACGTGTGTGCGTCCGGATTACATTTTGGTCGACGCGTCCGTGGGCGATCAGTTCGTCAAGGCGCTACATGATATCGTCCACGAGTTCTATGGCCAAGACCCCAAGCGATCTGAGTTCTACGGCCGCGTGATCAACTCCAGAGCCTACGATCGCCTGAGTAAACTGCTCGAAGCGGATCGCAAACACGTCACTTTCGGAGGTGAGAGTGACGAGAAAGAGCGCTATTTCGCACCGACGATCTTCAATTTCAAGACGGATCTCCAGGCGTTTAAAGAGTGCGCAGTCATGCAGGAGGAAGTGTTTGGGCCACTGCTGCCAGTGTACTACTACGAGCCGGGCAACCTGAGCTTCGTGATCGATTTCGTGACCTCCCGTGACAAACCACTGGCGCTCTACGTGTTCAGCACCACGAGCGACAACAAAGAGCGCGTGGTGAACGAGACGAGCGCGGGTAGTCTCGTGGTGAACGACACGATGATGCAGCTTTCGAACTCGCATGTGCCCTTTGGCGGCGTGGGCAGCTCGGGTATGGGTGCCTATCATGGGAAGTTCGGCTTTGAGGCGTTCTCGCACAGGAAGGCGATCATCTACAAGTACAGTATGCTGGATCTGCCACAGAGATACCCGCCGTACGCGCCGGCCTCGGAGCGTATTCTGCGCATCGTGCAGTACCCGTTCTCTCGCGCGCAGGTGCGGATCGTGCTGCTCGTGGTGTTCGCGGGAGTCGTTGCGATTGTTGCCGCCATTGTCGGCGCGTGAAGTGCCTAAACCACTGTTCAGGAATACAACAGCAGTATCTAGAACTAAGAGCTCACTAGCCAAGTAATACGACTCTCAATGTGTTTGAACAAAGCCTTTGTCCGTTCATACGCATGCGCCCATTTATTTCTATTAAAATGGAGAAAACCAATGTCCTTCGTACCGAATACTACCAGCCAGCGAGCGAATGCAGCTAAACGGTAGATCTACTGCTCTACCAGGCATTTCACCCGTTGATCGGTCGGTCAATCACGACATTGGCTCACGTTTGTATGGACGAAGCTGTCTCGGTCCAGGTCTGCTCTCTCTTGGACTCTCGCTCTTTGTATCTCTACATGAAATCATCGTACTCGTCGTATCCGTACTCTTCCTCATCATTCATGACCTTGCCGCCGGCGCCGCCGCCCGTGGATCGCTCCACGTTCGCGTAACCCTGCTTGCCCGTGACCTTCTTCTTCTTGCCCTTTGGCTTGGCGGCCGCGATCTTCTCGTTCTTGATCACGTTGATGATCGTCGTCAAGTCCTTCATGTCGTCCGCCGTCAGGTTCACGGAGCCCTTCGTGAGGATCACCTTTATGCACTCGAGCGCGTGCATCGAGCTCGACGTGCTGATGCGGTTCGACACGACCTCGCCCAGCTGCTCGTGGTCCGCGAGCGAGAGCAATCGCATGCTCGAGATCGCAGACTCGACGTCACCGGCGGCACCCGCAGCAGCAGGCGCTGGCTTGGTGACCGTCGCGAACGCGTCAATCGCGGCTTCAAAGTCGGCTTCCTCGATCGAGCGCTTCTCGCGCGCCTTGCGCTCGGCCTCAGTCTCGTTCGCCTGCTCGGCGAGACGCGCCTTCGTGAGCGCGATCTCCATCTTGCGCTTCTCCTCCATCTCCTTGAGCTTCATCTTCTTCAGCTATAATATGGTAACGATGGCAATGAAAACGGGTTAGCGACCTTTCTCATCGTGGTACGAAAACGAGAATGAGAGCTATAAAACGCACCTGCTTTGGCTTGAGAGGTCCCTTTGGCGCAGCACTCGTCTGCGTGGTCTCCTGCGCGACCTCTTCCTCCTCTTCTTCCTCCTCGTCGTCCCAGTTGGCGCTCACCTTGGTGTTCTCCACCACCCTGTATGGACAAGTTACACAACCGACACGTGAATCGTGAGCTACTAGCACAAAACGGAGACGCCTTAAGCGAGCGATACAATGCGCAGGCACGTACGAAGGCACTTCGAATTCGTCATCGTCTGCAGATCATCACCAGCCACACAGCCACACAGCGAAGGCAGACACACACAAACACACAGAGAGACACGAATCGAATCAATCGTCAGTTGGTTCAGCTTTCTTCCTTGTTCAGTCAGCAAAATCGCCATATCGCACGCAGTTTCCCGCCAAATCGCACGCGGCGCACACCAATCGAATGGTCTTCTCATGAGCTACACGACCACTATGGTGTATGGCTCCATGGCAGCGCTACAGAAACAGCATAAGCGTCCGAAAGCGGCAACGTACCCCAGGAGTCCATGATGGCTGCTGTATTTTGTGCTGTGGTGCTCTTTCCGCGCGTCAAAAATTGTTGTGAGCCAATCAGCCAAAGCCCTCCACACGCATAAGCAAAGCAAGGCAATTCTTCTTCCTCGGTACCACAACTGTACCACTAAAACCGGTACAGCTGTGGTACATAATTAATGTGACCCACTTGATATAGTGTGGTACACATAGGAGGGAGGCAAAGAGGCAAAAAATGGCCCCTTGTTGATTTTGAGCTGACACATCGACAAAGCCCCACGAAGCCAAGAAGAGGAAGGATTATGATGGTGATGAAGATGAAGATGCAGCGCGCCGTGCTGTTGCTCGTCGTGGCGCTGCTGGCGCTCGCGGCGCTTGCCTCCGTCCACGCCGACCCGCGCGAGGTCGAGAACGCAGAGTGAGCTTCATTTTCGTGTTTCATTCGTTGCGATCGGCGCTGTACTGGTGAAGCTATGACCATTCTATCTGATCAAACACGATCGCATTGCATTCCTCCCCCTTACTTACAGGTTCAAGGAAGAGTTCGGCGAAGAGTTTGACGAGCGCGTCTCGCGCGTCGCGGACGTGGACACGCGCATCGAGCTGGAGCTGGAGCACAACATCCCGTCGGCGACGAAGGCGACGGACGCGGGCTTCTCGACGCGCGGCAAGGTGGAGATCGTGTTCAGCGCGACGCTCCCCAAGCCGAAAGTGAGCTTCCCGGACCTGCCGACGCTCTCGGGCGACGACATCGCCCACCTGGAGATGCTGCTCGCGAAGAACCGCCACTACACGGTGCGCGCGCGCTCGGACCCGAACGACCCGACATCGCCGTACGTCATGACGTCGATCCCAATGGTGCGTGTCTGTCTGTTAGGATTGGCTTGTGTTTGGTGTGATGGTGGTGTCCTATTTGTCCTGATGTTATGTGCTGTGTTTCTGGTGTGCTCTCGTTATTATAGTGCATGCTCGCTGGTACCCGCATGCGCGAGAACTTTGCATTCCACCTGTCGGACAGCGGCAAGCTCGTGGCGATCGAGTACCTGACGCCGCACGTACCACCTGCCGCCTGCGCCGAGTACCAGAAGGTACTGTACAACTGCAGTTGTCTTGCGCATCTCGTCCTATGTGTGTGCAATAAAATGGGGGGCTTTTCTAATGCTATCTGCGTGATCTATGCTTTTTTATGACCAACAGCGTGACTTGAAGACCGTCAAGTTTGGCGCGTTCGGAAATGTGCTGAAGGCTCAATACGGACCATCGTACGTCTTTCATTTTTTGATTTGCTTTGTAACTTGCAGACTCACTCAACTCTGTTGTCCTAAATTGTTCTAAAACTGATGTCACCGTAATAGCCCTCCAAAGCAGATCATCCCGAAGAAAGAGCGCGCGCCGCAGGGCGTCAAGCCGATCAAGTCAGAAGACGAGCCTGCCGAGGAAGTCGAGAACCAGTCGTTCCTGCGCAAATACGTACGTGGCCGCTGGTCTTCTTGTATAGACAGACAGACAGACAGACTGTGGTCTCTCTCGTATTGGTTGTGTCTAACACTGTTGCTCCCATTCTCTCCCATATTCCTTCCCAGTGGTACATCGTGCTTCCGCTCGTGCTCTTTAGTTTGTTCGGATCCGACGGCGGTGCGGCCGCTCCAGCCGCAGGTGGCGCTGCAGCTGCGCCTGCTGGCGGCGCCAGACGACGCTAAGCGACTGTAAGAGCAGTTGGCAATGCTGTCACGCATCATGGCAGTACCGAAGCCCGCAATCCTGTCAATCAGGCAAGCAACAGCCTCCCGTAGATATGAACGCAATCTGGTAATGAAAGCTTGCATTTAGAAACTTCCAGACGCACTCACACAGTCAAAAACCTTTGCTGGCTTGGGCTCTGATGAACCAACTACACAAGCAGCTCGACGTTCTTGCTCTTTCTGCTGCTCCTGGTTTGTTCCATGAGACGGTGCTCCTCCTCTTCATGCTCACCATCATGACCAGCAGCAGCATCCTCTGGGTACTTGTTGATACGACCAGCTCGCTTCGAGGTTGACGCCACGGGCCACTGGTGCTGCGCGAGCAGCTGGCCCCAGAAGGTCGCGTCGCCCGTGGCGATGACGACCGCAACAGCGGTGCCTCGCACGACACGCGACGCCATGAGCAGCACGTTCTTGGCCCTGAGCGGGTCGTGCTGGCGGTTCGCGTGTTGCTGCGGGTCGCCCACCGTGACGAACTTCCGGAGAAGCGACTCGGGGGCTTCAACATCGTCCTTCTCATCCTCCTCATCGTCGGCTGCCAGTGTCAACTGGTCCACCACGCAGTCCGCTGAGCACTCGATGATGCGCATGTCGGCGCTCACGAGATCACCCGCACGGAGCTCCACGATGTCACCATACACGAGACTCATCGCGTCCATGCGCATGCGGCGCGTCGTGGGCTTGCCATTCGGACCTGCTGGAACAGTTCTTCTGACAGTGGCTTCTTTCGGAAGCGCGGTGTGGTACGCCTGCATGGACGACGTGCGCAGCAGACACGGCAGCAAGCAGCAGACCCACGACGGACAGTTAATCGGCGGCGTCACGCGGTTCGCGCCGTAGAGTGCTCGGCGCGCCATGGCGTCGTCGCGTGAGAGGCCCTTGGACGGGTCCACGCCGATCTGCGCGACCAGGTCGGCGACCGCGGCGGGGCGCTGGTAGTTCTGTGCACAATAGGGAGACACACATAGAACGCAGGAGACAAGCAGCACACAGTCAGCTACCGTATTAGCAATGGACGGAGACGTACAGAGATACAGACACCACGCACGACACGGAGCGCGTTTGACCGCCATCCTTACCATGATCTCCTTCATAGTCGGTGGGTTTTGTTCACTGTGATCCCTTGTCCTTGCTCTTGCTCTTGGTCTCAGACTTGGACTCAGAATTGCTTTCTTAACTTTTCTTTGTTGGTGTCCTAATTTTTCTTTGTTGACTCGCATCTGGCGCCGCTCGTGACGTTCCTCGGCGCTTGCGGCATGGTGCTGTGCATGTACCTAGTGTACGTTGACAGCGCGATCGGTCAGGTTTGGTGGCTCAAGCGCGTGCTGCTGCTGTTCGCGTGCGTGGTCGGTGCTGCACCTGGCGGCAGTGTGGCTCATCCTGCGCCGCATTGCGCTCCGCAAGGCGAACAAAGACAAGGACGACCGCATGGGCTCAGCGATGACCGAGCTCGAGTTTGCCGGTCTGAACATGTCGAGCCCCGTGGCACCACAGACGCCGAGAAGGTACCCGACGCCGTCTGCGTCGGTGCTGAGTCGCAACTTCTCGGTTGCGCCGTCGCGACCGGACCTGAAGCAGCTGGTGCGCAGCATCCACAGCGAGATCCAGGAGAACTTTGGCATGAGTGCGGACGTGGGGCTCTTCGTGAGCGGCCCCGCGGGGCTGCAGTCGGACGTGCTGCGCCACGCACGCGCCTTCCACTCGCCCCTCCTCGCAGTGCACCAGAAATCCTTCACCGTGTGATCATATAGGGATTGAAGCATCAACACGAAACAAAAACATTCCTCCATTGATAAGTTTAACTCCCGAAATGCTTCCTGCACGACTTTTTGTTGCCTTTCGCGCTCGTCTTGGCTTCACT
>JAASFI010000547.1:0-24040 GCA_023333705.1 Globisporangium viniferum | reverse complement strand
TGAACTCGGTTTGTTGACGGCGTTGACGATTTCCTGGGAATCTCCCTCTCAATGATCTGGAACGTCTTGAGCAGCAATTTGCCGTGCGAGTGCGGCAGATCGTCCGGTTCCTCTTTGCTCATTTCGTTCCAGCGGACCACAAAGCGCCGGCCCGAGTTCTCGGTGTCGATGTTCCCACACGGATTATCATTCACGATATTCTCTTCAATGATGATATTGCCGGCGTGGTACAAAAGCCGAATCCCAAATCGGCCGTTCTTCTGGATCTTGTTGCGACGAAGCAGCGCATTCCCAGCTAGGACGCTCACCCCCGAGTGCGTATTCGCGTACACGCTGTTGAGCACCATCACCAGGTCGCCTTTAAAGAGCAGCACGCCAGAGCTTCCGCCGTTGTAGATGCGGTTGTGGAGCAAGACCGCGCGACTCGAGGTGCTTCCAGAGACAGCGATGCAGGCGTTCCCCTGGTGGGTTCCATCGAAGTCGCAGTACATCACACGCACCTGGCCGCCATTGACGACGTGGAGTAGATTCTGCCAGTTTGAAGAGGAGGAGGAGGAGGAAGATTTATCATCATCGCCACCATTCTTACTGACTTGTGCGTCCCCGTCAGCGTGGCTCTGGCGCGTGAGGTGGAATCCGCAGAGCATGCCGCCTCGAGCCGTCCATCTCAGTTGCGACTTGGCTCTGGTCATTTGCAGCTCTACGTGCGAATCGGGAGTAGCGAGAAGCTTGATCGGAGTCTTCACCTCGACCGTATCGTCCAGGTGGTACACTCCCGAACCGAAGATCACAGTGTCACCGAGCGCCACATTGCTCAACAGTTGCGAGAGACTGACGCCACGCGAGTACAAATCATTCGCGTTGATCTTTTGGAACAGACTCGGATGGGTTGCTGCTTGCCGCCAGCTCTTACAGACCAGTTGCGCGTGGTGGCGATCAGGATACGGCGCGAGACACTTCATCACGACGAGCAGCGCATTCGGCATCAAGCCAGGGTACCCGAGCTCACGCGCTTGCTCAAACTGCTCGTTTTTCGCCAAGATAGCGGGACGATCCCAAATCGCCTCGCGCGTATCCACGTTGAAGAAGAACGGCTGGTTCGTGATCGCGCACTTCTTGATCTCCCAGGCCGCACCCGTTAGCTGCCGCCGTCTTCGTTCCGAGTGGACATGCGCGCGCTCTTTCTTGTACAGCGCACGGTAGAGTCTCTCGATTCTTGCTTCTTTTTGTTGTTGGTGCTGTTGACCTTCTTCGCCACCGCTTTCATCATCATCTACAGAAATTGCTGTCCCATCATCGTCTGGGTCCATGATGCCTGCGATCAGCTCGCCATCGGCAATGAGGTTGGCTTCTTCCACCATCTTCTCTTCTTCGATCTTCTCGATGTCTAGTTTCCCGTGCTGGCTGTCAAAGTAGCTCTCGATCGCTGCGGCAGTTGGTACATAAGCGTACAGCGGATCGATTTGTTCGCGGAAGTGCAGCGCATAGCGGTCGACGGGGTTCAACGAGTCCTCAAACCCTTTCAGTGACGACACCGAATCCTTCCACGCTTGCAGCTTCCGCTCTTCCTCCATTTCGATCTGCTTGTCTCTCGCTTTCTCCTTTGCACGGTCACTTGCACGCTGCTGCTGCGCTTTGGTCGCAGCGGTGTCGCCATTCTGACGTCGGCTTTTCGTGTGTCTTGCCACGTTCTTTGTTGTCCGAGAGTTTGCTCGCTTGCGCTTTCGACGCACTTGAACAATCTCGTCATCCTCATCATCATCGATTGAGTCATCGGAGTCATCACTGGATGCTTCTGCCTCACCTTCTTCGTCATTGCTCGCTTGTTCAAGGGACTCATTTGTCGCTGGTGCATCCGCATCGTCCCCGTATTGAATCTCGGTGGTCTCGTCCGCGGTTGCAGCAACTGAGCCGTCCACGCTTTCAGTGTCTTCTTCTTCATCGTCGTCCTTCCCACTGACCGAGCTAGTGACCGACACGGACGATGGCGTCGAGGGCTTTGCTACCGAAGCAGACGCAGCAGTGACACTACTACCAGGTCGAGTACCCGTACTGTTGTGGCTGTTGTTGTTCGCAGCCTCTTCGTCAAACTCGCGCTGCTCCGACATGAATTCCTCTTTCGCGCCTTTCATCGCGACCACGTCTTCCTCGTCCTCGATCTGCGCCATGGCGTCTTCCAGCGCTTCGTACGACATTTCCGGCTCTTCCTGATCGCCCTCATCATCGTCATTTTCTTTGTCCTCCACTTCTTCTTCTTCTTCTTCCTCCACAAAAGCACTGCTACTCTGTACTTCTGGCAACGCCTCATTACCTGTCACAAGCTCTCGAAGGTTCGCTTTCGAGAAGAAATCCGTCGTGAACTGGCCCTCTGCCATCACGAGGAAGTCGAGATGGCGCTTCTGCTGCGCTTTCTTCAGGATATTTTCCTCCACGGTGTGTTCGCTCACCAAGCGGTAGATGTGCACGTCACGGGTCTGGCCGATGCGATGCGCGCGGTCCTGGGCTTGCGCGTCCATCGCAGGGTTCCAGTCCGAGTCGTAGAAAATCACCGAGTCTGCGCCGGTCAAGTTGATGCCGAGACCGCCGCTGCGCGTCGATAGAATGAAACAGAAGATCTTCTCGTCGCGGTTGAATCGGTCCATCAGCGACTGCCGCTTCTCGACTTTGGTCGAGCCGTCCAAGCGGAAGTACGTGTGCCTGTCACAATCACAACAGCGTTTCAAGGATGCACCAGAGAGATGTTAGTCAATCAATCAATTAGCCCTCACACGAATACATTTATTAGAAGAACCAAGCAGCAGCAACGTACCCGTGGATGTTGAGGAAGATCTCAAGGATGTTGAGCATGGAGCTCATCTGCGTGAAGATCAGACACCGGTGGTTGCCGCGCTTGAGCTCGCGCAGTAGCACGTCGAGTTGCTGCAACTTGCCGCAATCAAACTGGACGAGCCGCTTGTCGGGGAAAAACAGTTGCGTTCTCTTAAACGCGTCGTAGTACACATCCAGGCATTTGCTTGCGATGGGCTTGATCGTGTCTTCCTCCAGGGCTTCAAACCTCAGTTTCCGAGACAACACAAACTCCTGTTTCGCTACCGCAGAGTGAGACGCAAAGCCGCTCCCGCCGTAGACCACTTCGACGGGTCGAGCACGCGCTTTCGGAACAAAGCAGACTGCTCGCGTGACGATCGGCGTCATCTCCGCGACACGGTCTTCGGGATCTTTGACCATTGCGCTCATCGCATCGCTCAAATGAAGCCAGTCGCGGGCTCGAGACAACGACGTCTTGCGTTTCACGTGCACGTCCATCGCGTGGGAAATAAATACGGGCAGGGTACACGCTCGAACCAGGTCGCTGCCGTACATGGGCTCCTCTGCAAGCTCCACACGCAGCCGACTGATCTCTGCGACCTGAGCTCGTTTCTGTTGCCAGTACACCTTTCGAGCCTCTGCGAGCTGTACAAGGCGCTTGATAATGTCTCTCTTGTCACCGTATCGCTCCTTGGCTTCGTCACTGACGCGCGTCTCTGGAGGGAGAAGCGCGTTCACGTCGTAGTAGTAGAGCTGGCGCCATCGACTCGAAGTGTACTTTTCGTACCCAGCGATTTCCAAGTTGGGCAGGTTCTGCGTGTGACTCCAGAACGGCAGGTCGCGTCCTTCATTCACCAGGTCGCTCATCAAGAACCCACAACGACTCGGCGCGTGGACTCGGATCGACGGCATATCAAACGGAGACGCAATCGGACGCGGCTCAAACAAGTCGGGGTGGTTGCACACTTTACGCAGCTGCATGAGCACGTTCATCATGCTCATAAAGTTCGCACCGCCACCGCCTTTGCCGCGACCGCTGCCAAACATCGCGCGCCGTGTGCTGCTCCGCGAGATGAAGTCTTCGTAGAGGAACCGCTGTCGCTTCGAGAGCTTGCACGTCACCACGTGCTCAAACTTGCCCGGCATCTGCTTTGCGACGTCCTTCTTGAGCCGTCGCAGCACGAACGGGCGAATGATGCCGTGCAGCTGTGTCACGAGCTGGTTGTTCACGTCCTGCTCGCCCTCCACCATGGATGCCAGCGGATTCTGGAACCAGTACGTGAACTCTCGTCGAGACGAGAACACGTGCGGCATGAGGAAATGCATCAGCGACCAGAGCTCCATGATGTTGTTCTGCAGCGGAGTGCCGGTCAGCAGCAGACGACGCTGCGAGTTGAAGTTCAGCAGCGTCTGCCATCGCAGACTCTTCCAGTTCTTGATGTTATGGGCTTCGTCCAGGATCAGGTAGTACCACTTCTTGCGCTTGAAGCAGTGAGCGTCCTGCACCACCAGCTGGTAGCTCGTGATGCAGATCTGGAACGCGTTCTGCTTCGACCAGCCCTGTCGAAGCTCTTTTCTCCGCTTCGCGGACCCAAAATACGTCAGTACTTTGAGAGCGGGACACCAGCGCTTGAACTCCATCTCCCAGTTCACGAGACAGCTCGTCGGGACAACGATCAAGTGCGGACCCCAAATGCCGCGGTTGCACGCCAGATGCGCCAGCAGCGAAATCGTCTGAATCGTCTTCCCCAATCCCATTTCGTCGGCGAGAATGCCGTTGATGCGCTTTTCACACATGCTGACGAGCCAGTTGACCCCTGCTTCTTGGTATTCACGCAGTGATAGCCGCGACGTGAGCAGGTACGGACGCTTAAAGCCTGTCACCGGAGCAGAGGTGCTTGACAAAGAGCTTCGACGTTGGACTGATTGATCCGACGAGTTTGCTCGGGCATCAACCACCAACTGCCTTTCGTTTTCATTTCGCTCAATGACCTCCCCGTCAGTTGACTCGCCTTGGTGTTCTGCTGATTCGTTGGTTTCGTCTCCATCAACATCCGAGACTGCGCTGTCGCTGTCATCGTTCACTTCATCACCACCACTCACTTCTGCGTTCGCATACCGCGCGCGCAGCTCCTCGATCGAGAGTTCGCCTTCTTCTCGCAGAAGACTGATTTCCTCGGCGATTTCTTCTCGCGAGATACCGTTCTGTTCTGCTGCTGCAATTGTCGTCTCGTCGTCTGGTTCCTCGTCCGTTGGCTGAAATTCATCGTCGTCGTCTTCCTCCTCCTCTGCAAGATCTCCATCTCTCTCCATCCTCTCAGCCTGCGATTCTTCCTCAACTGAACCTACTTCGTTATCAGAAGCAGCATACCGAGCACGGAGCTCTTCGATGGACAACCTCCCTTCCTCTTGTAGCAACCGCATCTCTTCATCCACTTCCTCAGTAGTGAAATCGTTTCTTTCCGCTGCTTCAATCGTACGCTCGTCGTCCCCGACTTTGTCGGCACTCGGCTCGAAATCGCCGTCATCCCCGCTGCTTTCGTCGGCGACACCAACTTCCTCGCTTTCGTCTTCTTCTATTTCTTCTGCTTCACCTTCATCACCACTGGCGCCACTCACAAACGCATCTGCGTAACGAGCTCTCAACTCTTCAATCGAGAGCTCGCCTTCTTCTTCTAACAACGCCATCTCCTCGTCCACTTCTTCCTTCGTCGTCATCTGCTCATCGATTGCTATTGTCTCCTCGTCGTCCTTTTCATCATCGGATGGCATCGCATAGTCGGAATCCGACGAAACGCTATTCTCGCCGCGTCGTTCTCTTCGGACGACTGGAGCTGCTGTACTTCTGCGACGACTTCTGCGACTCCTGGCACTGGGATCTCCCGAGAGCTGTACTTGAACTGAGCTTTCTGCCTCATCTGCGGGATGTTCACACCCAGAAGCCTCGTGCCCCACTACTGTCTTGAAGCCACTATCCCTGGAGCCATTAAGCTCCACCCCAGCATCACGCTTCTGCTCTGGTTTACTACTATCTGCGTCCTGGTTCTTGTCCGTCTCTCGCTCCTGGTCAACATCTTCGTTTGCACCTTTCTGGTCGTCCTGTATTCGCTGCTCAAAATCGTCTCCGCACTCTTTGTGTTCTTCAAGTTCACCAGTTTGCTTTCTATCTGATTGGTCATCATCATCGCCATCGTCCTCTATCTGCTCAAATCGTGCTTGCTGAAGAGGCGCTGTCATCTCCTCTCCTCGGTCACCATGGGCTTCCTGGAACGTCATCGCCAGCGCCGACGCGTACCGCTCGGTCTGCGACACGAGGTGCTTCAGGTGCTTGTCCATCGCCGCTTTCCGCAGCTCGTCCGCCTGCAGCTTCACTTTGTAGCTGATGATCTTGTCGATCTTGGTCCAGAACTTCTTCACGTCGCGGCCGATGCGCGCTGCCAGGCGGCGCTTCGCCTCTTCTTCCACCTGCAATACATTACATCATACATACGCTGTTAAGTTACCTATTTAAACAATCGATAGCTGCGAGCATGAGTGGTTCGGGTCTCGGTACCTTTTGCTGCCGTGCTGCGCGCGTGGTCTGCTTGCTGTGGAAGCTCACGACCGAGAGCGAGAGCACGCGCGCCGACTTGAGGCGCCACTTGCGCTCCTGCGCAAAGTCCGCCGCCATCCACTCCTGCAGCATCACACGAACCACATACCACATACAACATAACACAGTTAGCGCTCGTATAACGAACCAGAACTTCCACAGAAAAGCAGAAGCACGGCCGGCTCGCTACGAGAGAGCGGTTGCGCGATTCATCCGTACCATCTCTTGAAGCAGGAAATCGCGGTGCGCGCGCTTCAACCGGACGCCGTTGACGTCAAAGCCCGGCTCCGGGCCCTTTACCAGCGGCCTCCCCATCGTCAGCGCGTGCAGCCGCTCCTCGATCGCCTGCTTCTGCGCCAGGAACGCCTCGTGGACCGCGTCCGTCACGTCGCCTCTGGGGGTCGTCTGCAGCTCGTTCTTGAGCGAATCGCGATCATTTTCACCGGTGCTTTCGCCGGGCGTCTCCGCCGCAGGATTCTCCACTGGTCGCGGATCGGTCGAGCGCCGTCGCTTGCCCGCCTGGCGCGCCATTCGCAGCCGCGCGTTCGCCATCTTCACCGCGCTGCTTGCCAGCTCGCCGATCGGTCATGTAGTGGTTAAAAGAGGAGCAGTGTGTGGAGATTTTGGAGCGTCCTACATTAGAAGGCTGTAGGACATCTGAAAATTTGTTTTGGAAAAATTGGGACCAAATTAGGAACCGTCCTTATTTTGACAAAGGCTAGTTAAAACCGCTCAACTCCGAATTTTACCGAGACACCGTCGACTCTAAGAGGAATCCAAAGAACGGCATTTTGATTCGAGCAAAAGTGTTAATGTGCCACATTTTTACGGTGCACAGCACAAACGGCCTTTGTTCGCTCTCTTAACTTTCGCTTGTGGGCCCTCAGCGAAGGACTCGAGGGTTTTCAAGCGACTTTGTGTTTAATAGGAGAGGGTAGATCAACAAGCCGCCCGATTTTCTTCTCAAATGCAAGTTGGATATATGCATATAATAACTATGCACGTAGGATGTATTCCCGCAAAGACGTGCACCCAGCTGCCTATTTTTGTGTAACTCGATCCTGCCACCCGAGGAACCACATCAGTCCTTAACGAGTGTCTCGTGCTCTCCCTGTCTAATCCGGTGATGCGCAATCCTCAGCTTTCTTTCGTGCACCAGAGCGTCTGAGTTGACCTGATCCTGATGCGTGTTCTCTCTCATTCATTCCCACGACGCTCGCATACAGATTATTCCCTCCTTCGCGTCCACCCACACAGCTCTTCCATCTCTTGATCTCTTGATCTGCGTTGGCGATCGAAGAGCTCATTTCCGTAAACGAACGCCAAGCCACACACCACCACCCAGTCGTCATCGCCCGCAAGCCAGTTTCGTGTAACCGCCAGTCAATCAATCAATCAACATGGCTGGTCAGGAAAAGTCGCCGTTACTGCGCAAGTCCGACGTGAGCAAGAAGCCGAAGCAGCCGCCGTATGAAGAGGCCGAGGTGGACATCAAGGCCGAGTTCCTCTCGCTCTCGTCCATGGCGCTGCAGGTGAGTCTGTCCACGTTCGCGCGCATCGCGCTCACGTCAATCGACGGCGCGTTCCTGGGCCACCTGGGCACGAACGCGCTCGCGGCGTCGTCGCTCGCGTCCATCTGGACGAGCGTGCCGCTCACGGGCGTCTGGGCCGGCGCGTCGGCGCTCATCACGCTCTGCGGGCAGGCATGGGGCGCCAAGAACGGCAACCTCACGGGCATCTGGCTCCAGATGGGGCTCGTCATCACCAGCGTGCTCATGGTCCCCGTGTTCATCTGGTACTGGTGCGTGGGCATCGCGCTCGAGAGCTCCACGAACGACGCCGAGGTCGTCGCGCTCGGCGTGCGCTTCGCGCGCATCCTCTCGTTCTCGATCTGGCCCTCGCTCGTGTACGCGTGCATCCGCCTGTACTTTCAGTCCATGGGCATCATGGCGCCGACCACCGTGGTCGGCACCCTCTCGATTGGAGTCGCGATCGTTGCCAACTACTTTTTGATCTACGGCTGCTTCGGCTGGAGCGGCATGGGCTTCGACGGCTCGCCGCTGTCGACGGTGATCGCGTCCTGGTTCCAGCCGATCGCGCTCATCTCGTATTGCATCGTGTTCAAGAAGATGCACCTGCAGGCGTGGGGCGGCTGGGACTGGAACGCGTTCACGCCGGAGCGCATCACCACGTTCCTGAGCATCGCCGGTCCGATTGCGAGCAACTCGCTCGTGTCCAGTCTCGCCAACTCGGCGCTGTCGCTCGTCGCCGCGAAGTTGGGCTCGGACATCATCGCCGCGAACGCCGTCATCTCGGGGCTCTGGGGTCTACTCTGGGCGCTCTTCTGGGGCTTTGGCTGCGCGACGCAGATCCGCGTCGCCAACTACCTCGGTGCGAACCGCCCGCAGGCTGCGAAGACGCTCGGCATGCTTGGCTTTGTGTGCACGATCGTGACGGTGATCTTGCTCGCGACGCTCACGCTGAGCTTCCGCGAGGCGATCTTCCGCGTCTACACGAATGACGACGACCTGCTCAAGCTCTGCATGCTCGTGCAGCCGATCTTCGTGTGCGCGTACATGATCGAGTCGATCGAGATGCTCACGGCGTCGATCCTCACGGCCATGGGGCAGGTCAAGGTCACCGCGTGGACGAGCTCGCTCTCGGTCTGGTTCATCGAGCTGCCGTTCGCGTACATCGGCGGCGTGGTGCTCGGCTACGGCTTCAAGGCGCTCTGGTACGGCATCTGCGTCATGGAGGTGATCAAGCTCTGCGTGTTCGTGTTCACGCTCTCGCACACGGACTGGGTCGAGATGGCGCGCGTCGCCGTGGACACGATGGAGGCGAACCCGGACGACAACGAGGAGGACACGCTGGAGCAGCAGGAAGAGTCGCTGCAGTTCGCTATGGCGGAAGGCGGCAACACGCCCGTGGGCTACAACCCGATGACGCGCTCGCCCGCGACGGCGCTGCTCACGCCCGTGGGCCGCAAGCAGCAGTGGGACCAGATCGACGAGGGTGTGCGCCAGCGCCGCGGCTCGCTCGCGAGTCCCAAGCGCGCGAGCTCCTTCTCGCACGTCTAAGTGCTCAGTAGTATAATCCAGTAAAGTAAGTATAAGGGATCGCCCTCCCCAGCCAGGTTCCCATTATCAGGAAAATGGTTTGGTGGCGGTGATGAAGAATGATAATACCAGTCGCCTGTGTGTGTGTTTGTGTTTCAGCGATGCTGATCCATTCAAGAGGTGCGTACGTACACGGTCTCATTTACTGTTCTAGGTACCTACATTATCGTTCTGCGCCAACCGAAGTCTCACTTCTGTCTGTCCTATACCTCTAGGTAGGTAGCTAGTCACTCAGTCGTCGGCGTTGCTGTTGTTGTTGTCGTTCAGCGACTCCATCTCGCGCACGCGACAGCAGGGACAGTAGCCCGCCTTGAGGTACTCGAACTCAAAGTCCTCCTCGTGGAAGAACCGGCGGCAGTGCGGCGACAGGTGGATCTTGATCTCCGGGATCATGTTCTTGAAGTACTTGTGGCGCACGAGCGGGCTCGGGTACTTGATGATAAACACCTCGCTCGGGTTCAGACTCAGCAGCACGCGCTCGTCCACCTGGAGCACGCGGTACTGCGCCACGGCCGACCGGTGGCCCGTGCTGCTCGGTCCGAACGACGCCTGGCGGTTCAGCGCGAGCTCAAAGAGGTCCGTTGCTGAGGAGGAGGAGGAGCCATTGTTGCCATTGCGCCGCCCAGAGTTGTTCTCGTCGTCGTTGTCGCCAAACTTCATGGTCTGCGTGCCGTCGCCGTGGTCCGTCTCCTTCCAGCCGCCGTCGCTCTTGCCGCCTCCTCCGCCTTTCGCGTCACCGTTCGGATGGGTCTTGATGAGCTTCTCGGCCTGCTCGTCCGAGATCCCAGGCTGCAGCCATGACAAAACAATAGCAAAGACAATGGTCAGTGTATCAGCGATCAGCAACATGGTGAGGACTGTGAGCTCAAAGCACGTACCGTCGGCTGGAACTCGACGAGCGGCAGGTTCTCGAACGACACAAAGGAGCGCACGAACGGGTGGCCCGAGTTCACGCACACGTCGCCCGTGCCGTTCGGGTTGAGCAGCGGGTTGATCGACGACGACCGGTAGTCCACCGGCAGCAGCTCGTCCTTGTCCGAGTACGGCTTGGTCTGCAGCGTCATGGACGTGAGGTCGACCTGGCGCTGCCACTCGACGCGCAGCTTCATCTGCAGGAGCTTCTCGAACGCCTGGCGCGCGAGCTTGAACGTCTCGAGCTGCAGCGCGTGGTGGCCGAGCGTGAAATAGATGTTGCCGAGCGATACGCCCAGCGGCAGCGGGCTCACATTGTTGTTGCTGCTGTTCGTCTTGCTGAGCTTGTTGATCAGAAAGCGCGCCGAGTGGAAGAGCGCTTCGGGCAGCAGTGTCGTGAACGGCTCGTCTGTGTACGAGTAGATCATCGCGTACGCGTAGTAGATCTCCGAGAGGTGCTCGTTCTCGAGCGCCGTGGCGATCTGCGCCTTGGTGGCTTCCGAGAGACTTCCTCCGCCGCTTTTCTCGTCCTTGTCCTCGGCTTTGTCGGCTGGGTTGCTATTGTTCTCGGGCGACGCGGCCTGGATCGCACTCAGCTGCTGCTCGCACAGACGCCAGTGGTAGTGCGAGGCATCGCGGAAGCGCCTCTCCGCGATGGCGTTGTCGATCAACTGCAGCAGCAGCTTGGTGCAGTGGTCGGGGCGCTTGGCTTTCGTGTACGCCTCGAGCGCGTCGTCGAAGCGGTCCTGACTGATGAGCCACTCCGCGTACGGCACGTACACTTCCTCGACGTTCTTCACGCGGTCCTTGTGCTTCTGCGCGAGACGCACGGCCTCTTCCCACTCGTGCAGGCGGATGTGCATCTTGAGCAGCGCGTCAAAGTCGCTGATCTTGAGGAACACGTCGCGCGCGTGCTTGAACTTGTCGGCCTTGAGGAAGTAGTTGGCGCAGAGCGAGAGGATCTTGGTCTCGCTCGTGTCTACCTTCTGCGCGATCTCGAGCAGGTCGTCGAACCAGCCGCGCTCGCCCATGATCTCCACCGCCTTGAGCGTGTTGCCGCTCGCAGTGTACATCTCGGCCGCGGCACGCCAGTCCTGGACCTCCTCGGCCCACTTGGCCTGGTCTTGCACCAGTTGCTTGATGTCCACGATCTTGCTCTGCGCCGCGAACTTCTTGGCCTCGTCCCACATGCGCAGGTCCGCGAACATCTTGATCGCGGTCTGCGCCTCGCCGCAGTCGGCAAAGAGCTTGGCTGCGAGCTGGAACTTGCACTGGTACGCCATGATCTCCGCCTGGAGCATCGAGCGCACTTTCTTCGCGACCTCGACCTCGGCGGTCTCCTCGTTCGGCAGCTGCTGCTTCTTGCACTGCTCGAGCGCGTTCACGAGCTCGATGTACCGCACGTCACGCACGCGGATGAACGCCTTGCGCGCGATCTCAAAGTTCATGCACTTGAGCGCTTCCCACGCGAGCAGGCGCCAGTCGGCCTCGGTCACGCCCAGGCACGACACCTGGTACGCCTTCGTGAACTCGTTCTGCTCCAGGTACCGGTACAGCGGCGCGGACTGCGGCACGTCGATCGTCTGCACGGAGAGCGAGTTGAGGCAGAAGACCTTGGAGCCCGTGAAGCCGACCACGAAGCCCTGCATGCGCTGCGTGTGGCCCGGAAAGTTGCCGGTCTTGATCTTGAGCTGCCCGTTGCCGGCGAAGCAGAGCATGTCCTCGAACTCGGTGTTCCACGCGACGCTGTTGGCGTCTTTCTCCTCAAAGAGCATCTCTTTCGTCGCCAGGTCGTACACGATGCACTTGTGCGAGTCGTCCACCACGGCGAGCTTCTCGCGGCTAGGTGAACAAATAGCAAGTCAGAACAAAAAGTGTCCACATGAGGGAGATACCCAATCACCCATATGTCAGTCAGTCAAAAACCCAAACTAGTATGTCGCACGATGAGGGACCACTCTCAGAAGGACAACTAACTTACTTGGCGCTGATGTCGAGACACGAGATCGGGTTGCTCTGGTGGATCAGCGGGATCGGGAACGGGTTGTTGATGAAGATCTGCCAGACCGAGCCGTCCTTCAAGCCCACGAGCAAACCTTCCTTGCCCTTGGCGCCGCCTGTGACCTTGATGTACCGGATGAGCGACTCCATGACCCACTCGCGCTCTTTCTTGCCCGTGAAGTCGTACTGCTGAAGCTTCTGCTTCTGGCACAGGATGAAGTTGTAGCTCGTCACTACGAGCAAACTGCACGGCAGGTCCTTCACGATGCGCTCCTTGACCCGGTACCGCATCTCGTAGCTGCTCGCCGTCGCTCCGGACTCGGCCTCGAGCTCGTAGATGATGATCTTGTCCGAGAGCTGCACGGCGAGGCGGTCGCGGTACACCGAGAGCTTCTTGACGCAGTCACGCGTGCGGATGCGCACTTTCTGCTCGGTCATGAGGTGCTGCACGATCACGTCCGTGATGTTCTCGCGGTACGCATACCGCTCCTGGTAGATGCCGTGCACGGTGCCGAACACGAGGCAGTGGAGCGCGACCGTGCCGTCCTCGCAGCCCACGGCCACGAAATTCGTCTTGGGGCGGGCTTTGATGGCCCAGATCCAGTTCTCCATCTCGCAAATGCTACAAGATTTTCAAGAGAAGCGTTAGAGCTGTCCATGGGTAGTGAGGTATGAGCCTAGATGGTGGGCTTACTTTGATAGGAAGATGCCGTCTTTTGTGTACAGTCCTGCTTTGCGATTCGAGCCGCCAACGAGCAAGTACTTGCCCTTGCTGCAGGTTTGATACCAAGGATAAAGAGTAACGTAGAGAGGGACGTTAGTGCGTGAGTCTACCGGTCCAGATCTAGCTCAACATACCTGAAGTACGTGATGCTCGTCGGATTAAACGCCAGCTTGCGCGGTTTGCCCTGCATGACGCCGCTCAGGTCGTAGAACGAGAGCGTGCGATCCCAGCAGCCGACCGCGAGAATGTCGACGTTGTCGTCGTTCGAGATGGTCCACGCCATGGTCCAGACGGGACCGGACCGCTCGATCAGCTGCTTCTCGTTGCCCTGCTTGTCGCGCACCGTGATGAGTCCGTTGAGCAAGCCGAGCGCCAGGTACTGGCCGTCTTTCGTCCAGCAGGCGCACATCACTTTTGCGACCACTTTGTGCTTGGAGACGGACTTCTGCTCCGGCGCCCAGAGCCCAAAGTCCGAGATCGTGCAGCTCGCGAGGCACTGCGACTGCGGGTTGTACACGAGCTTCTGGATGCTGTCGTTGTGTGTGTACTTGAGGATGCCCTCGGCCTTGTCGGTCCAGATGATCACGACGTTGTCCGCGCCGCCCGAGGTGAACCGCTTGCCGTCGTGCGAGTAGTCCACCGTGTACACGATGCCCTTGTGCCCCTTGAGCGAGTGCAGCAGCGTGCCGTCGATTGCATCGTAGACCATGACGCGCGTGCCGATCGCCGCCACGAGCTGCGTGCCGTCGGGGCGGAACGCGATGTCCTGCACGATGAACTTCTCGCCATTGCGCTCGGGGACCTTGTCGCTCCACGCTAGGACGCTGCGCATGGTGGAGGTAGCCTCACTTTCTTGTGTTGCTGCTGCTGGCTGCTATGCTTTGCTATGGGAGAGTCTGATCACGAGTCGCACGTGGCTCACTCCAGAAGATTGCGAAAAGTCGCGCGTGGCGGTTGAAGTCCAAGAGACGCGAGAAGATCATCTGGGGGCGGGTCATAGACGAGCCAATCAGTCAAGGAGCTCACTTTGCAACTACTCTATTGAGCTACTGACAAGAGTGAATGGCGGTGGTGGTGATGATGCAGGTATCGCAGTGATTAACACACTAGACCCGTAATGGCGTTCGCCTCTCTCAGAGCAGCTCAGGGCAAGAGTACACCGAGAGGTGCTACCGGTGCTGCTGCTGCACCACCAATAGCCTCGTCATCTGTAACTAGCTCCTTTGTGGCGCAATCGAGGATCCGCGTCGTGGTGCGCGTGCGGCCAAAGCTACCGATCGAGAGGAATGACTCCTGCGACTTTCTCACGATCAATCGCTCCAGGTACAGTACTTTGAGTTTGGTTCGATTGTTTTGTGATTCGGCTGCCTCTTCATTTGCGCCATGAGATACAGGGGACGACTGAGGACCTGCGCTTTCGTAGGAACTCGCTGCAGCTTTCGGCGTCGGTGGCAGCGACCGAAGCCAAGAGCTTTGTCTTTGACCAAGTGTTTGATCCCCTCACGTCCCAGGTAGGGCTAGTCTACCACCTACTGTAGTAAAACTGGGTCTCCTACTGATTCTTATTGTGAGGTATCGTGTGTGTGGTCGAGTAGCCTGAGGTTTATGACCAGATCGGGTTCGCCAGCATGCTCACGGGAGTACTCGACGGATACCACACCACGATCTTCGCCTATGGCCAGGTACGCGATTGGCAGCTTAATTCCTCATATGAAGCGTGCGACTGAGGGCTTCGCTGGCGCAGACAGGATCCGGGAAGACGTTCACGATGGAAGGATACGAGTACGAGGTATCTTCCTGCTTATTATGCAATTGTGGGACATTCTCCATCTAATGGGAGCTGACACGAACTAACTGAGGCTGCTTGGGATTGTGTCATGTCAAGAGGGCACGGGAGATCAGTTCAAATCATGGCGACAACGAGCGCGTGGTCTCAAAACCCAAAGTGGTGGACGTGAACTCTAGCTCGTCTCGCATGGGGGTAAGCCTCTAGCTATAAGTTCTATCCTAGCACGCACACCTAATTGATGCTGGCATCTCATATGATGTGGTGTGGCTCTCGGCATTTCCAAAACTCTATCTAGATCATTCCTCGTGTAATTTTTAACCTCTTCGAGATGATCTCCGCGCATTCGCTCGCCTCTACGACGACCACAGGACGGCGGGAGTTCATCATCAAGTGCTCGTTCGTGCAGATCTACAACGAGCAGATCCTGGATCTGTTCAACCCGTCGCATCTGCAGACCCCTTCTTCTTCATCAGGTGGTACTCGAAGCAGCACGCCGTCCTCCCAACGTACAGGTCCATCACGGAAAGCCCCAGGCAAGAGTACTGGGAGTATCTCATCTTCTTCGTGTGGGCTCAAGCTCCGGTGGTCGGCCGCGCGCGAGTTCTACGTGGAGAACCTGCGCATCCTCGAGTGCCAGAGCCCCGAGCAGGTGGCCCAGCACTTCCAAGAGGGTATCAAGCACAAGGTCATGGCGTCGCATCGCCTGAACGCGGCGTCGTCGCGCTCGCACTGCGTGTTCACGATCTACGTCGAGAGCTTCGATCCGAGCGACAACCCGGACGATGTTCTGCAGAGCAAGCTCGCGCTTGTGGACCTCGCGGGCTCGGAGCGGATCGACAAGACCGGCGCCACGGGCGCCACACTGCAGGAGTCCATCGGGATCAACAAGTCACTCTTCGTGCTGCGCCAAGTAATCCAGGCGCTCAGCGAAGAGAGTACTTCGAATGGAAATGGCAAGGCGGCCAAGGCGAAAGACGCGCGCGACCGCGCGTACATCCCGTATCGAGACTCGAAGCTCACGTCGCTGCTCAAGTACTCTCTCGGCGGCAACAGTTTCACGCTCATGATCGCGTGTCTGTCGCCGAGCGACGCGCACTTTGACGAGAACCTGAGTACACTGGTGTACGCGTCCAAGGCGCAGTGCATTGCGAACAAACCCATGAAGAACGAGGACCCCAAGACGATCTTCATCCACGAGCTCAAGCAGGAAGTCGAGGGGCTGAGAAAGCAACTGATGCAAGCTCAGGACATCATCCTGAGCTTCCAGCAGCTTGGCCCCAGTGGGAACCTGTCGTCCGAGGTAGTCGGAGAGAACCAGGTACAAGAAGAATGCTCCAAATGCAAACGAGTGGCTGGGAACGATCCTTCGGAAGAGGAGAAAGAGCGTTCAGAGTCGAGCTCAAGTGTACCAATCTCTAGTAGCAAACCCACTGTAGCATCTCCAGTACCAGCAAAGCCAGAGTCGTCATCCTTAACGATACGAGAGAGTGCGACGACAAAGAAGCTCAAGCTGAACGTGATCGACAATGTCGAGATGATCAAACAGCTCTACGCGACGGAGAAAGCGCTGACGGACCGCGTTCGTACCCAGAGCAGTCGCATCGAGGACCTCAGGTACGAAACGCGCGTGCTCAACGTCGAGAACCAGTCGCTGAGAGACAAGATGGAGGTCCTCGAGTACCTGATCGCGGATTTCCCACAGCGAGCAGCAGAATTTGGTGGTAGTGGGGACAACAACAACAACGAACCAGAAGAGCCCGAAGAGATCCCAGGCTATGGGACACTGACAACGCAGGCTCTGACATCGTCATCGCCCAGTTTACCTCGCGTTGGTACCAATGTTCCACCACCAGCAGAACGTATTCGGGAGGTTCTTCGTGGGAGTCGAAAGAGCTACTGGAGAAGACAGCAGGAGAGCGACCAAAATGGTTTGGTATCAAACCAAAGCAACCAGAACAATCAGAGAAAGACGGAACCACAGCCAAAGGCGAAGCGGAAGGACCTTGAAACGGGCCTGCTCTCGGTGAGTTTTTTTTCATTCGTGGAGGTTTTTCTGAAGGTTATTTGGTGATCGAGTAGTACTAAACCCTTAACTTTGTTGACCAGTTGAATGAGCTCAAGGACCTATTGGGCGGGAAGAAGCAGAATGATCAGCAGTCGAGCAGCAGTACCAACAGCAACAACGGTACCAGACCAGGACGAACAATCTCAAACGGGAGACAACAGCAACAACCCTCTCAAACGATTGGTGGTGGCAAGAGGTCCGAGCTCCCAGCACCGCCTCCACCCATCAAGCACTCAGCGAGCAGCTCAGGTAGCGAGAGAGAGAGAGAGAGCTCTTTGATGATTTGCCTGCTGCACCATTCACAATCTCACTCAGTTTTACGCTCCAGATCTGTTTGCCGCAACAGGCGCCATGCCAAGCGATCGTTCGAGTCTACGCGCAAACTCAGCTGCAACAACTTCCACAGCTTCGAGTATTCTGGCTACTTTGGAGCAGAATCCGAGCCAACTGCCCAGACGAAGCGCCTTTGAGCTAGGTACGGACCCTGCTGTACGTGCTATGGTGACGATGCTCAGAACTCAGCATTATTGCGCTCATGTGGCCTCTTGTCGTTTCAATAAACAGATCCGCTGGACTCGCTCTCGGAGCTCAACCGCTTGCTCCAGGTGAAAGCCACCCTGCGACGTGTGACAGCGCGCTCCAGTGTGAGTGCTGATACCAATCTGTTTGGTACCAAATAGAGCTTGGTATCACTTTTTGTTTATGGTAAGTAACATTTATGTATTATCTATTGTCAATCGGGTCATAACAATCAGACTCGATTTCTTGGAACTTATCATACAAATACCTGGACAAAATTCCGTAAATTTATTCCTAAAGTTAAGACCCGACTGACAACAGAAATGAATCCATAAACAGCTTTTTACGGTATATTTTCGATGATTAGCCGAGTCCATAAAAAAAGCTCTCTTGTCAGAACATCCAAACATCCAACAAAGTACCATTTTTCAACATCAGCATTACTAAACAGGCGTGCTTATATGGCAAAAGAATTAGAAAATGATTTCAGACTTGGATAAAGTATGCAAGGGTAGGGTCTTTTGCACGACTGCACCAAGTGAACAAGTGAACAAATAAAAAAACTACCCCATGTTGATTTTGCTACATTTGATGTGGTTGATTTTGCCATGTTGGATACCACAAAATATTATGAGGCTCATCAAGTGACATTTCCATTGGCGACTGCAGATGCTTGCAACTCAGTACAGCGATGCGAAGCGGTCGACCTCGTTCCAGTACTGCACCTCCTCGATCCCTTTTCGTTGGTTCGGCGGATACTGAGTGTCAATGCTGCCAGTGGCAAGACTGTAGTCCTGCAGCGTCACGAGAGCGCCGTACTTCTTGTCGATCTTCGCGAGCGCTTCGTCCAACGGCGTGCGCTTCTTCTTCATCGTGTTCACGCCGCGGCTGGCATCATTCTCCACATCAGCATCCTCTTCTTCATGACTGTGGGAGCTACTGCTGCTGCTGTTGTCCTCGCGCTTTGTCTCTTCGTGCACTTTCCGATGCTTGAGCGGGGCACTCGAGGGTTTGTTTGGTGCCTCAACATCGCCAATCCCGCGCTTTCGGCGGTGAGTCACGTGGCCTGCAAGCAATCGCTCCAAGATGTTGACTTTGCCTTTGCCATTGGAATCCCTGGAGCCTGTGCTCGCTGTCGACGTTGTTGGCGCTGATTTCACCACCCGAGCTGCTGCCGGTGCTGCTAAAGATGCTGAAGAGATAGAAGATAAAGCTTTTGGAAGTGGTCGCTTCTTGCTATCGGCTGCCGCTGTCGCCAGCAGCGCCGCATTCGATACCGGTGCAGTTGCTCCTGTGATGGCGGTTGTAGACGACGGTTCTTTCGGGAGCGGTCGCTTCTTGCTGTCGGACGCCACTTTCGCCAGCAGCGTGTACTTGCTGACCGCGTCTGCGATGATCTTCTTCGAGTCTCTGCGTGGCGTCGTCTCCTTCTCTACTGTCGCTTGCTCGGCCGCCGCCAGTCGCGCCTCGCGCCGCTGCAGCCACGACTTGTACGCGTCGCTGGCCTCCGCCAGATCAATGTCGTACGCAGTCTCCACTGCGCTCTTGGCTCTGGACGCTACGGTAGACGCCTGATGGCTCTTCGCGGGACGGCGCACCTTGGTCTCCTGCTTCTGCAGCCACTCCAGATACGCGCTCATGCCTCCTTCATGTACGTTGCTTGACTCTCTCTGGTTTGGCGCTTTCTTTTGTGAATGAGCTCGAGCTTTTCAAATTGTGGCACTCGCTTATTTCCGAAACTCAAATCTCTACCCATTTGAAAGAGTAGTTCATATACCTGTTAACAATACTATAGAGAGGGTTTATCCATTCCAGAATCAAAGTATTTTTAGCACCGACCGACCAGCTCGGTTCCTTTTCTTGACACGCATGGGATTGTGCCTCCAAAGGTCGCGAGAGTGAGCTTGAAGAGCTCCAATTCCAAAGCGTCAGCACCAGCGAGAGCGCCTTCCATCACCAGCGACCGAGAAGAAAGAGAGATTGCATTTGACACACACACTCGCGAGCATGAGCTTCCTGGACCGGTTCCAGAACAAGATCGCGACGGTGACGGCGCACGGCCACCTCAAGAAGGCCGACGGCAGCGAGGAGATCCGTGTGGGGCCACCAAAACGCAAAGCAAAAGCACCCACTGGGAATACTAAGAGCAGGTTGCATGCAAACCCACAGCCAGAAAAACAGCAGAGTGCGAATAGCAATGCCGCCAGCCACCCTCCGAATGCGAATACGGGAAAGGCTGCCAAAGGCGCGCCAGTGCCTCCACTCGCGATGCCGTCGTCTGGGAATGCAGCCAAACAGCAGCAGCAGCAGCAATTGAACCCTCTGACTGACAACCATGGCAAGCAAGCACTTCCGCAGCAGCAACAGTATTCATCACCGAATGCCTCGCCACGAAACAAATCTGGGCGAGACGCGAATGGCTACGACAACAACCATAGCCATCGCGACAACTACCATCACCACCAGTATGACGCCAACAACATCCCAAGGCGGCTCAAAGACGACAGCTATTACGACGAGCCGCAGTACTCAAGTCAGAGCTATGCAACCTCCAAATCCCCATCTCCGACCAACGAGCGATATGCGAGAAAAGACGACAACCAGTCTCGCAACCCGCCCGCACCTGAGCAGCAATATCAACAGCCACAACAGGAGCTCCAACAGCGCAACCGCAGCCCCCGAGCTCACAACCACGAATTTTCACAGAAGGAGCTCCGGTCGCCAAAGGAGATCAACGAGTCGCGGGTCCAATCGGACCACGACCAGCTGGCGTTCAGCAGAAAAGCGCGGCCTGTCCAGTATGAGCCCTGCAAGTTGTCGCAGTACAAGAAGGAGAAACCGGCCGAGTACTACGAGCTGGGCAAGCTCCAGCCGGACCTCAACTCGGAAGACCTCGTGCAGAAGCGCGCAAACGCCGAGCGGATCAAAGCATTCTCCAAGAACCTGCGGGTGATCAACAAGTCGTCGCAGCCGAAGAAAGGCGACTCGAACAACGATTCGCCGCCACCGCCAGCAGCAGGGGCGAAGAAAAGCGGCTCTGCGTCCACGCGATCGAAGGCACTCGAGTTCGCCAAGCGCATCCCCAAGCCCAAGCACTCGAGTCGCTCGAACCCAGAAGAGCCTGGAACCCTATCAAGCACGTCATCGAACAGCAACATCCAGTCCATCGCGACTGTCTCGCGGCCGATCAACAGCGTCCTCGACGACGACTCGGAGGACGACCAGGTGAGCTCCGAGCTGCAGCAGCTGCAGCTTCGCCACCAGGCATCGAGAGCGCAGGTGGAGGCACTGATCAAGAAGAGCTGAGTGAGCTGTTAGAAAAAGCACACGAGCGTCACTCGGTAGATCAGATATAGTAGACTGGCACTCTCCCCCACTTCTTCATTTCTGCTCTGTCGAAATAATAATATTATCACATTCATATCCAAAATGTCCATGGCGCGCGCCGTCGAGCGCGATCTACTACGAAGTACCTGTTAACGCAGTTCAGAAACGAAGACTGACTGCGCTAACTAACCCCACGCCTGCGTGAGGCTGTAATTCAGAATGAGCACGTCGCCCACTTGGAAACACTGTTGTGAAAGAAAAGATGCGTCAGTCCTCATGGCGCCAACGGTTTTTCGTCATAGAATTCGCTTACCTCGTACAGCGTGTTGAGCTTCTGGTCAGGCGAAGGCGCGAACGAGCTGTTGCAATACACAAACTACACGTATGGGTATTAGTATTCGCCAGCGAGAAGCTGGAGACGATTCGCGAAACAGGCCTCTCACCAGCGCATCGGTATCTTTCAGTCGCAGCTGCTTCTTCAAGAATTTGTACACCTACGACACACCAGCAACACATACACAGCGCACATTTATCAGCCCATAAGCGTCTTGTCTTAAGGGTCGCATATAGATACCAGCAATACGCACCACGCTGAGCTGGTCGTGGCCGTTCACCGTGAACTTTGTGCGCTTCATCAGCGGCGCATTGCCCACCGCGACAAACTGCAGCGTCACTGTTCAAAACACACGCACACACATAGTCGCACAACACACATTAGCACGATCAAACTACATATTACCTCATACACGCACACAGTCATCACGCACCTTTAGCGGGTCCTTCGGGTCGCACTGGCGCCGCCGCCTCCATCGCCGCCGCTCTCTGGAGCTCTTCGTCCATTTTTGCTTGTTTGTTTGTGTAGGTTCTTTTTCTCTCTCAAGAAAAAAAGTGTGACTTGATGTGGGGCGCTGCAGATCGTTGTATTGGATCGCTCCACATATAATGGTGTGAGACGATCCAGATGCATTATTTTACGCCAGCACAGAGTGAAATCATACCTCAAAGTGCCAGATCTCGCTCTGGGCCCTCAAGTGGGTCCAGCAAAGCTCAAAGCTCGCCTCCCCGTTTTTGTCGCCTAAAGAAGCGCCGCTTGAGGGTGAGCAGACGCGTGACACGCCCATACATTTTCTCATACTAAAATCCTCCGCCCAGCCGCAACGAGCTACATAATAACACCAGCTTCTACACAGACAGCGAGCGGCTAATACAAACAGGCACAGTATCGCAAGCAGCACCAAGTTAGTAGGCAACGAGCGACGAGCGCATGCCCACCGAGACGCCTGCGAGCATGGAGTCCATGGAGAACAGCGCGGCGCTGATCGCTGCGACCAGCGGCGTACACAGCAGCGGCGGCGCGTCGCTGTACACCGCGGTGATCAGCGCCAAGCACGGCGCCGAGCAGGCGCAGCGCCGCAAGCTCTTTGAGCTCTTCGAGGCGTGCGTGCTCACGGACGTGGTGCTGGTGGTGCAGGAGCAGGTGATCGCGGCGCACCGCGTGATCCTCGCGACCGCGAGCCCGTTCTTCCACGCGCTCTTCACGAGCGGCATGAAGGAGAGCCGCGAGCACCGCATCGAGCTCAACGAGGTCCACGCGCCGGCGTTCCAGGAGCTCTTGAAGTACATGTATCTGGGCCAGCTGCACATCACGGGCGAGACGATTCTCGCGATCCTGCACACCGCGAACCAGCTCGAGATGCTCGAAGTGGTCGAGATCTGCTGCAAGCAGCTCATGCTCGAGCTCAACGTGAACAACTGCGTGGACATCTTCCTCTGCTGCGAGAACCTCAAGATGCGTCCGGCGTGCCGCATGCTCGCTCACGCGGCGCGCGCGATGATCGAGACGTACTTCAGCGACGTGTACCGCACGGACGCGTTCAAGAACCTGCCGCTCTACGGTGTGATCAAGATCCTGCTGCGAAGGAAGCTGCGGCTGCAGGACGACGCCGCCGTGCTCTCGTGGCTCATGCACGACCCAAAGTCGCGCAAGATCGAACTGACGCGCATCTTTAGCACCTTGCAGATCTCAGACGACCCGGACCTCAAGCCCACGGCGGCGTCACTCTCGCTCTACCAGGCGCTGAGCTCCAGCGGGATGATCAACAGCAAAGATCGCGTCGACGACTGCCGACCGGTGGTGACGCCTCCGTTGCCGCCGCAGCTAACTTCTTCAGAGCGCCAACTGGATCAGGAGCAGCATCAGCAGCAAGTGCAGCAACAGCAACAACAGACGCCGACCATCTTCGTGATCGGCGGGTTCAACGGCCCGAGTGCGCTGAAGACTGTCGAGTACCTGGATTTCCACTCGAACGAGTGGTTCGCCGCCGCGAACATGCTCGAGAAGCGGTCGTACAGCGGCGTGGTCGTGAGCGAGCAGAACAAGATCTTTGTGATCGGCGGCACGTGCAGCTCGCGCCACCTCAAGTCCATGGAAGTGTACGACCCGGAGAGCAACACGTGGATGATGATGGCACCGATGCGCCGGTCGAGGAGCTACCTCGGTGCGGCGTTCTCGAACGGGTATATTTATGTGGTCGGCGGCTTCAACGGCATCTCGCACCTGAATTCTGTTGAGAGGTACGACGTGCAGACTCAGCAATGGGAGGAAGTGCAGCCGCTGAGTATCGGACGCAGCGGACTCGCGGTCGTCGCGATGAACGGACTCATCTACGCGATCGGAGGCTACGACGGCCGCAAGCACCTCAAGAGCGTCGAAGTGTATGATCCGTGCCAGAACCAGTGGTTCCCTGTCGCAAGCATGCGGTACGCGCGCAACGGCCCCGCTGCTGTCGCCCAGGTCAAGACCAACAGTGTGCTCGTGTACGGTGGCGAGTCGCGTCACGGGATCCGCATGAACACGAGCGAGCGCCTGGATCTACACTCTGGCACGTGGCAGGACATCGACACGTTTGTGGACTCGCGCAGCGGTCACGTGGCGTTCAGTTTCCTGAACGACTCGTTTCTCTTTTGCCTTGGGGGCTCGAACAAGAAGGACGAGTACCTGGACACGGTGCACCGGTACGACCACCTGACAAAGCAGTGGAGTATCCACTCGCGGATGCTCTCGCAGCGGTGCGGGCTCAACGTCGCGGTGGCGCTGACATCAGCCAAGGCGGCGTGCTTCCAGACGCAGAAGAAAGCCATCAGTTCACCAGTGAGTCCAACGCCGACGCCTCCGCCGCCACCG
>JAASFI010000546.1:0-24088 GCA_023333705.1 Globisporangium viniferum | reverse complement strand
TCACTATCAGTTGAAGTGAGTGGCGCGGGCCAATCACTTCGCAGGGAACTTTCCACAGGACTTCAAGTTCAAGGTCCTATGGGTTGAACCTCATAGTGTACCCAAGGTTTATATATCAGTTCAGTAGGTTTCTTTCTGCATGAGTAGGTTTTATTCATAAAACCTCTAGGAGCCCTTGAGGCTAAATAGGGGTAGCGACAGGAACCATAACAGCATTTCAATTCAGTTGCAATTTTTCCTTCAAGCCCTCAAGTCGTCCTTCCTCCCTCCAAGTCGGGAGATCGCTTCCTCTGGCACAAGCGTGTGTGCCGTCTTTGGGGATTGTCGTGGTACAGCGCCCCATTACACACAACAGTGACATCGAGAGTCATTTTGTTAAACGTTCTGGGTTGACGATGAATCGGATGTTCATGGACTAAACTTGTCGTCGCAAACAACGTAACTTTATCTGAGTTTCTTTCGTCTCATGTACAGAAATCACTTATGTAGAGGCAATGCGGCTCTGCTTGTTTGTATCGAAAACACACCATTCACACTTGGTATTATTTAACAATTACAAGAGAAACCTCTCGGATCAAATGGTGTTCTTGTTGTCCTTGCTTATGGACTTTGTCCTGTTGGATCGATGACAACAAAAACAGCTCGATCTCGTCATCACACAAGGTGGTGTCTTGTATAGAGTAGAAGAAATATTAAAACATACAAGAGACGCGCCAAATAAACCATTCCTTAAATGGCAATTGCTCTTATCTTCTTCGAGATAGGTAAGTGTATTGGTCTCGAAGAAGATAAGAGCAATTGCCATTTAGTGCCTCATCCACCGCGGCCTACTATCGGATTTGGCGAAATTTTGTCAAATCGACATCGCGTTTTATGCATTTTGACCCAAAATTTGCCAATTTCAGTAGTGGACCTCGAAGAAGATAGAGCAATTGTCATTGGTTGCAAGGGCAACGATTTACGACCCAGATATAGCAAAGCACATCAAAGGTGGGATCAAATATTACCTTTTTACAAGAATATTCAATTAATGTATCAGTTACTAGAGGTAATATGCATTATTAGAAGTTTTTTCCATTTCCCAGAAATACACCTATCCCCCGACGTGAACCCGTCCCTCGTTTTCTGATTGGTGGAGGGCAAAAGTAAAACCTCAAACACGAGGTTTAAAGAACCTGGGGACATTTGACGATACAGAGACACCCCGATTTCGGACAAACCTCGACATCAATGAAGCCTTTTGTCGAGGTTTATCCGAAAAGCTGATGCTTTTCGGAAACCAATTCGCCCCAGAATCAGTCCGTTTGCCCGCCGTCTACACCTACCCTCATTTCGAGTTGAATCAGATTTTTCGAGCTTCAATTTGCTTGAGCATTTTCAATTTGTGTGTGTGCGTCTTTATAAATAAAGCGGTGTCCAAGTTCACTTGCTTTTTGTATCAAACTTGGGCACTGGAGCGCTCGACCAATCAGCTGTGGCTGTCTTCAAGCAACCTCATCGAATATTCACTAAAATAATATGGCAGCACCCAAAAGAAAGAGCATGCGCCGACTTTCCGTGTCTCTCTGAGCGATACTCTGTGTGTATCGTGTGTTTGTGCGTGTGGATCGTGCGTTTGTGTGTATCGAATGGAGGAGGGGTGAGGGATTGTTAAGTACGATTTTGGTCATTGGACATTACCTGACTCAACCCGAGTCAACATTCGAATGTAGTAGCTACGCAGGACATCCGATATCGCTTTTGGGATGGATTGGAGCAAGAGAACAAGCGATTTAGCAGGAGTGAAGGTCCTTTGCTTTTTTGTTCCCTCTCGCTCTTTGCTTTGTCGCCTGCTTTAACGCGCCAAGTGCTTTGTGTGAGTGTGGAATCGGTGGGGGCTCGACAGGCAAGACAGGCAGCGAGACGAGAAGGAAGGAAGGAAGGAAGGAAGGAAGGAAGGAAGGAAGGAAGGAAGGAAGCGCCGAGAAGACAGGAAGAGAAGGTCAAGCAGGCGAGCGAGCGAGCGAGCGAGAGGAAGCGGAAGGACCAGCGTCCCCCCGTGTGTGTGTGTGTGCGCGCGCGGCGACAGAGCGTCTGCGAGAGTGAGCGACAGCGAAAGATTTGAGTGTCTTTGCGACGTGTGGCGGCTTTGTGATCGATCAGGAAGACCGAACACCCGCGCGAATACAACACGCCCGTCCCTTGTCTTTGTAGTTGGGCGAATTGAGACTTGTTGAAAGCAGCATGAACCTCGATCTGATGATGGTGCTGAGCATGCGCCAGAAGGAGATGTCGTACCAGCAGAGCGCGCGTCTGACCCCCATGCCTCCCTCGTTCTTCCAGCAGCCGCTGCAGCAGCCGCAGCAGCAGTCATCCAACCAGACGGCGTTCGGCATGGCGCCGATCGCGGCGCCGCTGTCCCCCGTCACGCCCGGCTTCTCGTCGCACTTCTCGGTCAACAAGCACCAGGGGGTGCCGCGCGGCTCGGTCTCGCCGCTCTCGGTCGGCCAGCTGCCGTACTCGAACAACTACGACCAGTTCGGGTACACATGGCACTGGATCGCCGGCGTGTGCGCGCATTTCGCACTCCAGCGCCAGACCGCGCACTTTGCGATCCAGTACGCGCACATTATCCTCCGCAAGCGCGCGCTGCTGCGCGAGCACGACGCGTACTCGATCCGCAACTACGACGACGTGTTTGCCGTGCAGCGCGAGCTGCAGCTCATGGGTCTGACGTGCGTGTTCATGGCCGCGAAGATCGAGGAGGTGCACCCGCCCAAGGCGACCGAGCTCGCGGCGTACATCTCGGAGCAAGGTGCTGTCAACTGCGGTGGCGACGACCTCGTCCGCTACGAAGGAGAATACCTCGTGGTACGTGAAGGCTGTCTGTATTTGGCGGGTGGTGATGACAAAAAGCCTTTTGGTGTTGTTGTACCTAACAATTGTGAATTACCTCTTGTGACTGTTAATTGTAGGAACTCAACTGGAACCTCCACCCAACGACTCCACTCTCCTGGTTGCTCTTCTTGCTGGCGGGCGACTCGTCGGAACCACCTCTCGACACCATGGGGTATGTAGACGTACTCATATACCGGCTACTGCGTCAATCTGATCTCTAACTATTCACATGTGTATGGTTGCCATTTTGGTTGAAACAGTGACTTTGTCAACCCAAAGCACAACTTGTCGGGGACTAAGGATCTGTTCGTGCACGCGGTGCGTCTGATCGACGTGGCGCTGCTGGACTACCAGTCGGTGGACTTTCTCCCGAGCGTGCTTGCGGGGTCCGCGCTGCTGCTGGTGGATCCATCGCTGGACTTCCTCTTTGTGGCGCAGTTCCTGCAGCTCGACCCGAACGTGCTGTGGGAATGCAAGACGTGGCTGTACGGGCTGGTGTACGGCGTCTCGGACTGGGAGTGTCCGGGCAGTCAAGACCGCGACCGGTGGGGCAAGGTGCCTGACGAGGAGCTGCTGTTTATCCAAGCGCACATCACGATCCCGAACCATCTCGCGTATGGTCTCCTTCGCCCGGAGAGCACGCCATACAACTACCACCACCAGTCGTGCTTGCACAACAACCAGCTGCTCAACTGCGGCTGCAACACCACCAACAATAACAACAACACCTTCGGGGGTCCGTACCCTTCTGCGATGTGTCCGTCTCCGTCGTCGAGCGACAACTACGGCTGCATGTGCAAGGATGGCTACCACACCTGTGGTGGCTACGGCCCCCACGTTTACCACTTCAAGTACGGCTGGCAAGGCGTTGACGGCGGACTCGGCTACGACGCTAACGCTCCGCAAGAACCAATGCGCTACGCGTAAGCACGTGAGAAACAGCGAAGGGATGGTGGGCGGCGCAAGAAGAAGGCAGTATGTATGAGTGTTCGTTCGCTGCTCCGTTCCCCATTTCGGCGACAACTCTCGGAAACCCACAAGAAACAAAACACTTCAAGACAACGCAAGAGACTTGGTCGCTTTGGAAAACGTTTTTTAAAAGAGAAAAAGATAATCTGCTGCTGCTGACGACGACGACAAGAAGAGGAAGCGACTATTTTGGAAGAAGAACAAGAAACAACACGATGCGGCAGGATTTGAAAACAATCAGCGTGCAAACCAAGAAACAGCAACAACAGCATCAACAACGACAACAACTGCGGCGGTGACGAAGGTGACTCCAGAGAACAGCGAGAAGCAGCGAGCGACCGATCAGTGCGTGGAGGATACACCAGGACGGACTACCATCGACTCGAGCGACTCATCGGTTCTTGGTACTTTGTCGGTGGCTGCTGGGTACGGATTGCTCACAGTTGCCGCTGCGGAGTTGCCTTTACCAGTCGGTTGTGTCGTCTTGTGTCGCGTTCGTTCAGGCGTGTGTTGGCGTTCGCGATTTCGTCTGTTCGTTGGCTCCTCCTTCGCTTCTCCGCCATTTTTTTTTATTTTTTTGACCCAGAGGGGAAGAAAGCAGGCGAGGACAGACAGGTAGACAGACAGACGAGCTGCTTGCTGCTGCTCCCAGTAGTGGCAGTGGCTTTGTTGATAGATTTTCTTCCCAAACTCGTACAAAAACACTTGTCAATCAATCGCCTGCATCCTGGCTTTCCCCATAAAGATGTTTTCAATTTTGTTTGATGACTTTCACACACTGGAATCTCAAGATTCATCTTGCCGAAGATCTTGAAATTGTTAAGTGAAGAATCACAATGTTGAATTTGGTTCCATCATCATCAACGTCAGGCTGTTGTCATTTTTGTGGATTTTAAGTTAGTACGAGTCGATCGGCATCGCGACTTGGTGGTGGAGGTGGTCCGTTGCGGTTGGTGACTCCACCTCAGGCGCCATCGCCTGCTGGAACGCGGCGGGCAGCGCCAGCTTGAGGCGCTTCTTGGACCAGAAGCCCTGGCTCGTCTTCTGCGCCGGCTGCAGCACGCCCGTCCACGCCGAGGCGTTGAACTTCATCTTCAGGCCCAGCGCGCGCTCGGCCTCGGCTTCGCGGTTCTTCTGGTCGCGCTCCTCGCGAAGTTTCATCGCCTGTGCGATCTCGAGTTTCTGCAGTTTGCGGCGGCTGCGCGCTTCCGCCTCACGGAGCGCATCGTCCGTGGCGGCAACAGCGGTGCGGCGGCGCTTCTCGGACCGCGCGATCTCCTCCTCGCGGCGCGCGCGTTTGCGACGCTTCTCCTCGGCCTTGCGCTCCGACTTGTTCATGCTGCGGTCGACGTTCTGGCGGTTCACGATCGAGAGCTTGAGGCGAGTGGTCGACAGATCCGGCGAACCATCGCGGGATGTGGCGCCTCCTACTGCACTTGTCGTGGAGGTCACGATCGTCGCGGCTGCGAGCACGGTGTCCGAAGAGGAGGACGACGAGACTGGCGGCGGCGCGAGAGGCGGCTGCTGGTGCGACTGCACGCGCTCTTTGAGAGACTGTTTCAACAGCGCGACTTGGTCGGCGGAGCCACCTGACGAAGACTTCTTGGAATCATTGCTGCCGCCGCCTTCCGCGCGCAAGCGCTCCTTCTCCAAGCGCTTCTCGCTCGGCTTCTTCTTCTCGCCCAGACGCTCGCGCTCCTTGCGCAGCATGTCCTTGCGGCGCAGACGCTCCGTCACCTCAAGCGTCACGTCGCTCCAGAGATCCTCCGCGATGCCCAGCATATGCACCGCCGCGGCGTACACGCTCCAGCCCTCGCGGTCCTTGTCGGCCTTGTTGTAGATTATTGCGTTCTCGAACGTCAGGCGCACGTCGCGGATGAAATCCCCGTGCACCTTGTACTCGAACGCGGCCACCTTGTCGCTGATCGTCGCAAGGTCCATCGGATGCTTGATGATGTCAAAGTACTCAACAGCGAGCGTCGGAAACAGAACTTTCACAGGCTTGCGGAACGGCCAGCAGTTCTTGTCGTACTTCTGGCTGTTGAGCACGCGCAGCAACTTGAGACACTCCTTCGGCTTGATGTCCATCGGCACGTGCGTGACCAGGTCCGCGCGCTCCTTGCGCAGCTGCTTCTGCTTGGCTTTGTCCGCGTCCGACTCGAGCAGGTTGAGCTCGGCGCACAGCGAGTCAAAATACCACTGCAGGTGGTTCGACATCTCGCGCACATGGAGCGACGCCGGGTCGCTCGCGCAGTTGAACTTGATCGCGTTCTGGAAGATCAGCCGCCCCTTGCGGATGAACTCCTTCACCGTGAGTGCGTGCGCGTGGAGCTGCTCGCGCAGGGTGCGCAGGTCCATGGGCTCGCTGATCAGGCGCGAGTACTCGGCTTGCAGCTGTGGGAAGATCTCCAACAGTGGCTGGTCAAAGTGGAGTTTCGCCACTTGCTCGATCTTCACCAGGCGATTCAGCACGCGCTCGCAGGACGACTCCCACGAGTTCAGGTCGCTCTTCTTGCTCTTCTTGCTCTTCTTGCTGGACGAACCGGAGGAAGACGCCTTTTGAAGCTCAGCCGCTGACAATTTCGAGCCAACCGAGCTCCTCGATGGCACGGGCAACGGAGCAGCAGGCTTGACGACGACCACAGAAGCAGCAGCAGGAGCTGCTGGTTTTGGTTTCGCAGGTGTGACTGAAACCGAAGCAGTAGTAGCAACCGGTTTTGCTGTGACCACAGGGATAACAGCGCTCGTACTGGCAGTCTTTGTGCCTGTTGACGCTGCTGAACTGCCATCCGCTCGATCAGTAGTACCCGAAGAGCTGCTCTTTTCCTTCCGGTCCTTGGACTTCTCCTTCTTCTTATCTTTCTTCTTCTTCTTCTCCTTCTTCTCCTTTTTCTTCTCCTTCTTCTCCTTTTTCTCTTTCTTCTCCTTCTTGCGCTTCAGTTCCTCTGCTTCCGTTAACCCAGAAGACGAAGGCGCTTTTGCAGACGGTGGCGGTGGTGGTGCGACATCTTTCGCAAGAGCACTCGACGAAGACTCGACCTTCAGCTTCACCGGCGCCACTACTGGAGCAGCCAGAGTCGACACTGAACTCTCTCTCATCTTGGCATCCTTGACGATAACAACGGCGGCAGCACCTATCGAACTGCTCTCCTGCTTCGCAACACGAGAGCTGCTGCTGGTTACTGTTGTGGCAACAGCTGGATGCTGCTTCTCGTGTCCCCGGAACATTGTTGAAGAACTGGTAGTTGACTCACTGGAAGACTTCTTTGTTGGCGATCGCGAAGACACTCTTGCCTTCAGCGAGTCTGGACTGAATGCATGCTCTGGTTTTGACACTACTCGTGCTTTCGCTTCTACTGGAACTGCTGGTGGTGCCACTGCCACCACCAATTTCGATGGCGGCGCAGGAGGAGCTGTAACAATCGCTTCAGGAACAACTGACGCTTTCGTTTCAACCATTGCTGACTTGGGTGCTCCAGCTCCGCCATCCAGATGGTTCAGCTTCTCGTTGTACAACTCCACAAAGTAGTCTCGCAGACTGCTCGCCATCGCTCGGATGTCGGCGCCTTCGATCGGATCGCTGTTGTATTTGTGGCAGTTCGAGAAGATCAAGTGCACGTCCGCACTGAACTCGTTCGTACTCCCGTACCGATCACCCTTTAGCTTTCGCTCGATCTTTGCAAAGTCCATCGGCTCCGAGATGATTTTGAGGTAGTCCGGGTACTTTGTCGTGTCAACCGCATGCAGAAACGGACCGGATGTCAGAATGTCGATCCCGCGGTAGCCTTTCATCTTGTGCGCGCGCAGCTGCTTCATGATCCCGACGCAGATGTCTTTTTCAGCGAAACTCCCCGACGACTTGGATGACGACGACGATTTCCGTTTGCTACTGCTGCTGCTGCTCTTTTCTTCCACGCTGGTCGATGACGGTGCTGACAGCGACGCTGACGACGGCCGATGACTCTTCGAGGTCGACGACGAGGACCCAGACGCAGAAGTGGACGACGACGACGACTTGTGCTTGTCCTTGGAATGCAATTCCTCCGTCATCGCAGAACCAAACACTTGCTCGACCTGGTTCTTGAGCAGATTCGTCAGCGTCTTTGCCGACTCGCAGTAAGTCTGTCCCTGAGGATCTGGTTTCCAGTACCGGATGCAGTTGTCAAAGATGAGCTTCACGTCCTTGATGAACTCCGACGCGTGCTTGTACTCCCCCAGGTGCAGTCGCGCCGACACCGTGCCGATGTCCATGGGCACTTTGATCTTCTTGTAGTAGCCGTACGGGATCTGGTCGGGCGAGTCAAAGTACGTCTGGATCGGGTACTTGAACCACTGCGCGGTCTCCTGGCCGTCGGTGCGGTTCGCGAGGATCTCGTGGAGGATCTGGTGGCATTTCCAGCGCTCGGGGATGCCACTCCACGATCCGCCAATCTTCTCAAACAGCGTCTCAAACAGCTTCATCAGCGTCACGGCGTGGCTGCGCATCACTTTGCTCAGGATCACGTCGCTGTTGTAGATCAAGCAGTTGGAGAAAATCAGCCGCACGTCGTACGCGAACGCGTTGATGTCTGCGTAGCCGCCGTTGCGCAGTTTCTTCTGCACGCCGTAGAGATGCATGCGGTTCGGCACTTTGACGCGGTAGTCTGGGAAGTGGCTCAGCTCGACCGGTTGCAGGAACGGCGCTGCGGGGCTGATGTTGCCTTCCTTGTACTTGATCAGCTTCATGAGAATGCCGAGGCACGCCTGGATGTCGCTATCTGACATTTTCCCACTGCTACTGCCGCTGGAGGATGCAGCATCAGGCTTCTTCGTGCTGCTTTTGCCCCCACTGCTGCTGCTGCTGCTGGCGTGAATGGCAGCTGAAGAAGAAGACGAAGCACTGGGGTCTTTCGAGCTGGACGAAGACGAAGAGGAGGATACTTTAACCGGCGCAGACTCACGCTTGACGGACGCGGACACGCTGCTGCTGCTGCTCTCATTCTCAGCCGCAGGTTTGCTGCTCACAGCCACGTCCCCTCCTCCTCCACTACTACTGCTGCTGCTGTGCTTGTCCTTCATCTTGTCTCTGTCGCGGTCCTTCTCCTTGTCTCTGCTGCTGCTGCTCTTGTGGGAAGAGGAAGAGGAGGATTTCTTCTTCTCCTTGTCGCCGCTGCTGGAAGACGACGAGTGGTGCTTCTTCTCCTTGTCCTTGCTCTTCTTCTTGGACTTTTTCGACTTTTTGTCCTTCTTGCTGGACTTGTCCTTCTTGTGTTTACTGCTGCTCTTGCTCTCGCCTCTGTCGCCTTCGCCCTCTGCGCCAGACTCTGCGTGGCGATGGCGCGACGAAGATGAAGATGAAGACGACGCCTTGGGTTCACTTGAACTTGGTTCGACTGCCTTGCGTTCTGCACCACTAGCGTGCTCGCGGCCGTCCTTCGCGCTGCTGCTACCGCCACTGGCACTTGCACTCGGGTGCTGGTCCTGCTCCACGTCGTCGTCGTCCGCTCCTCCTTTTCCGTCTTCCTCTTTGAAGACCGTCTCGATCGACTTGGCGTACGCGGTCTCAAACACGCGCAGCAGGTGCTGGGCCGCGACAAAGACCGAGCCTTTCACGTGCTGGTCGTCCTTGTTGTAGACCATGGCGTTGTGGAACACGAGGCGCACGTCCTTGGCGAACTTCTCGTGCGACTTGAAGCGGCAGCGCGACGGCTTGGAGCCGAGATGCTTCTTGACCGTGCCCAGGTCCATGGGCTTCTTGATGATCTGATCGTAGCCCGGGATGTCGGTCACGGGCGTCATGAACACCCACGACCAGCTCTCCTGCACACGCTTGTTGATCAGCAGCTCCAGTAGCCGCATGCACTCGGCGTGCGCGCGCTCCGAGATCATCTTCTCTCTCTCGCTCGCTCGTCTGGTCTTCTTGCCTTGCCGCCTGTGCTGCAGGAGGCGAGTCTCATACTGAGAGAGAGAGAGAGAGGGTTGAGCCGGAAAAAACGAGCGGTCAGTATTTGGTGTGGACCACGTCGACGATGAGCTGCGATGCGAACCTAGCGGAATGGTTCAAAAACATGCTTAGTGTTTGGGTGGGCGACATCCTTTTTATGTGGGAAACGGGTTGTGAACCATCGAGATGGGTGCGAGATGATGAAATTTTGGCAAAGTGGAGAAAGCTGGTTACTCATCTCAAGATGTCGAGTTAGGTTCCACTGAGAAACAATAATGTTGAGAACGTTGTATGCGGAAAGCCAAGATGCAGGCGATTGATTGACAAGTGTTTATGTAGGACTCTGGAAAGAACATTTATAAACAAAGCTGTCTGCCACTTGAGCAGTGCACGACCACGTTCTCAATGTTGCTGTCCAATTCGTTATCGCTGTCGATCACGCACGAGTCGTGCTCTCACTTCCCGTATTTCCTATGTCTTTGTTCACTGAGATGTCAGAAAAAACCCGTTCTCTATACAAATAACTCCGGAAAAACTCTCAACTTTGGCATCGACAAAGAGAGTTTTTCTGATTTCACATAAAAAATCTTGTATAAATGGGAATTTCAGAAAGGGTCCTTTTAGAGAACTCTTTCCGAAAAATAGTCCACTTCTCAGACTGTTATAATTCTATGACAAAGTGTTTTTTGTTGTTTAAAAACGCTCGCCACTTTACTCCTCACTTTTTTCCAAGTCTAAACCGTGCAAGCAAAGCAAAGCAAGCAAGAAAGTCCAAGAGAGAAAGATGGCGTCTGCTGGCGGCGAGCGCATGTCCACGAGCGACTTCAAGAAGAAGCGCGAGCTGGAGGAGGCGCGCAAGAACGGCACGCTGCCGCCGGAGCAGGACGCGGACGGCAACCTCATCAACCCGCACAACCCCGAATACATCAGTAAGCGCCCGTGGTACTTGGGCGACTCGGGACCGTCGCTCAAGCACCAGTCGATCCAGAACCAGTCGCACTTGCTCTCGATCCACGAGGCCGATGAGCTCTATCTGCGCGGCCGCAAGGTCGCAGGCAAGGCACAACAGCATAAGCAGCAGCAGCAGCAGCAGCGCGTGTCCTCGTCGTCCAGCGAGCGCGTCAAGTGGCGCAAAGGCGCGTGCAAGAACTGCGGCGCGATGAGTCACAAGACCGCCGAGTGCGTCGAGCGGCCGCGCAAGGTCGGCGCGTGGAAGACGAATCGCGACATCAAGAGCGACGAGGTGCTCGTGGACGTGCGCTCGCAGCAGTTCGGCAAGCTTGCGTTCGACGCGAAGCGCGACCAGTGGCTCGGGTACGACCCGAAGGAGCACTCGAAGACCATTGAGCGCTACGACAAGATCGACGAAGCGCGGAAGAAGCTGCGCATGGAGGAGGTGAACAAGAAGCTGCAGAAGTCGGCGGAAGACGTCGGCGGTGGCGACGGGAGCGGCAAGAAGCGGACCAAGAGCAAGCGCAAGAGCGGCAAGGAGGACAAGACAGAAGGTTCCGGCAACTCGGACTCGGATTCCGACTCCGACTCGGACTACGACTCGGACATGGAGTCGGAGGACGAGGAGTTCCGCGACCGTGACGAAGGACCGATGTTCACAGAGCGTGTGGCGCGACAGGGCGGCGTGGGCGGTGCGCAGATGAAGACCACTGTGCGCAACCTGCGCATCCGAGAGGATACGGCCAAGTACTTGCGCAACCTGAACCCGAACTCGGCGTACTACGACCCGAAGACGCGCTCGATGCGCGACAATCCGAACCCGGAGCTGAACCCGGAGGACACGACGTTCTCGGGCGACAACGTGGTGCGGTTCACGGGCGACGCGCAGAAGCTGGCGTCCGCGCAGCTGTTCGCATGGGAGGCGTACGCGAAAGGCACGGACATCCACCCGCTGGCGAACCCGTCGCAGGCCGAATTCCTCAAGAAGCAATTTGAAGAGAAGAAAGCCGCACTGGAGCGCGAGAAGGCGCGCAAGATCCTGGATAAGTACGGCGGGCAGCAGCACCTCGAGGCGCCGCCCAAGGAGCTGTTGCTGGCGCAGAGCGAGCACTACGTCGAGTATTCGCGCGACGGTCGTGTGGTGAAAGGTCTGGAGCGCGCGCCTGTCAAGTCCAAGTACGTGGAAGATGCGCTCGAGAACAACCACACGAAGATCTGGGGCTCCTGGTTCGACCGCAGCGAGATGGTGTGGGGGTACGCGTGCTGCCACTCCAAGGTGCGCAAGTCGTACTGCACAGGCGAGGACGGCAAGCGCGCGCTCGAGGCGTCCATGAAGGTGACTGCCGAGCGCCAGATGCTCAAGCCGCCGTCGCAGGACGAGGTCGCGAAGAAGAAGAGCAAGGACGACGGCAGAAGTGTCGGCAGTGGGCTCGCGAAGCGCAGCGACATGTACGGCGAGAACATCGCGCCGGAGCTGGACGACAAGAAGCTCAAGAAGGCGCTCAAGCGCGCCGCGAAGGAGAGCGCCAAGGCGGCGCTGGAGCAGAGCGACGACAAGAAGCGCAAGTACAACTCGATGGGCAACTACGAGGTCAACGCCGAGGACATGGAGGCGTACAAGCTGCTCAAGACGAGGGGCGACGACCCGATGGCCAAGCTGCTCGGCAAGGAGGATGCGTTGCTGGACGAGGAGTAAAGCACAACGAAGCGAATATAAACAAGAATTGGTAATACTGCATACTCTCTGAAGAGCTTTCTTGTGTGTGTTGAATGCGATTTTTATAAATGTTATGCGAGAGTGGGTTAAGAGTTGACTGGGTTGGCTGCATTGGCATGATGGCGCAGTAACCTTCCGCCAGTACTAAGCTCCGAGGCGTCCAGGAGGTTGTCTTTGATTGAGCGCAAAGCTCATTAGTTGGCGATCGGGAAGAGCTCGTCGAGGATGCGGATCGTGTCTTCCGGGGACGACACCGAGTGGCCGATCGTGCGCTCGTGGGTGTAGATCTCAAAGTCGTTGCCGCCCTATTGTAACGATGACAAAGGAAGACACATTCCGTCGTGTTAGTTCTAAACTCCCCACATATGCAAGCCAAACAAAGATTCGTTAGACGCACCTCGTGGGTCTTGTCGCCGAAAAAGTGGATCTCGTCGTAGTCCTTTGGGTCGAGGAAGCGCAGCGCAAAGGTCTTGTCCCAGCCCGCTGGGAACATGTCAAAGGAGATCTGCACACGCACACAGTAATGGAACACACGACCAGTTAGGAACACTCGAGCAAACCAACAACACGTCGGCATGCAACACGAATACAAACGCACCTGTCCGCCGATGGAGAACGTGAGGTTGTAGTCGGCAAACTCCTTCTTGAGCGCGTTCACGAACGTCTTGCGCACGTTGTGGACGTGGTCGTACTTCTCAAAGTCGTCGCGCTCTTCCTGCGAGCAGTTGCGGCCGATGGGCGACACGTTGATCATGCCCATGCGGAACTCCACAAACGTGCCACTGTACGAAAACAGACAATACCAGCAGTCGTGTTAGACCAGCACAACGGCGTCCAGATTGGAGCCTACCAAGCATGTAACGTACCGCTTGACCGGGATGTCAAGGTCCGCGATGTAGCGCAGCACGAAGTTGACAAAGCGGTTGAGCTGCTCGTTCGTAAACTGCTTCTTCAAGCTCTGCGTATGCGCAAATTCCATTCCATCGCATTCGTCAGTATCGTGTACATGTCGTGATCCAAAGCAACAGGAAGCATTGTTGTGTACATACCATCTCGCCGACTTTGACGCCGTTGTGGAACGCCACGAGGCCGTTCTCCGAGAAGCTGTAGTCGAACTCGTTCACGACTGCAGCAATCACATCAACGAGTCCCAGCAGTCAGTGTCATTTGCATCCAACAGCGTCACAACATACAGCAGACAGATCGCCTCCATCATCACCACGCACCGTTCTCTCCGAGCTGCTCCTTCTGCTTGACGAGGTCCGAGCCGCCAACGACGCCGATCGTGATCTGCTGGCGCAGCTTCTGCAGACGCGCGGTCATCTCTGGCGACACGTCCTGTCAACAACAAACAACGCATCGTAAACCCAAACCAAACCAAACACCATCAGAGACTGAATCACACAAGCAATAGTAGTTCAATTGCATATAGCGGGCGCCGCACTGACCTTGCGGGCGGGTGTGAGCGTGCCGTCGACGTCGAAGAGCGCGATGATGCGGGGGTTCTTGGCGGCCATGGTCACGAAGTGGCGGCGGAGGAAGATGCGGGGCGCGAGCGTCACTTTAGCTGCTGAGGTGGCGGCGGATCGGGTTGTGAATACCGGCTCACTTTTTGAAGGCGGCAAGTTAAACGGCTCCCTCCCCTCTTCAGTATCCAATTAAGTACGATTAGCAAGGGGCTACTAATCGGTGTGGTGTACACGTGGACGTAGGTGCTTCGCTCTGATTGGAGCAAATTCGTTTTTGCGTCGCTTCGATGCTGTGAGTGATTCGCTGTTTTTGTTATCCTGCTTACAAAACCTTTTACTGAATAACTGTGATTTCTTGCAAACACATATTGTTTCATACCTCTATAAAAAACATTAGCTTTTTGAATATGGTACCTGATAAGAGAGGATATCCGAGCGTCTCTTGAGCGTCTCTTGAGCGTCCATGTTGAACCACAGGAAGGAAACTGCGCGAGATTCATGGACATGAGAGCCGCGGTTGACTTGAGTGGTGGCGAACCTTGTCCCATGACCCTCTCTGCATACAGAAGAAGAAAGACAGCACCAGTACGCTAACGATACACCAGGGCTTCGTCAGCACACTCACACAGTCGCTCGCCATGCGTCCGTCGTTCTCGCCCACACACGTGACGGTGGACGGCAGTCGCCCGTGCTTCGACGATGAAGATCCAGAGCTCGAAGACGACGTCTTCCTCCCGCGATCGCCCCCTGTTTCACGGCTGCCGGCATCGTCAACTCCACAGACCGGTTGCCACAAAGAAAGCCCGGGGCTGTTTGTCGTACAAGGTGCGCTGCAGGCCGTGCTCTGCGGCGCCATCATCGCGGTCGTGCTCTGTCCGTGCATGATCGGGTTCGCCACGATCATCTACAGCCACCCTGGGTTCGCGCCGGTCATGCCCATGCTCACCAAGCTCCTGTTCGTCTCGAGCATCGTGCACCAGCTCGTCATCTCGTACCTGTCGCCGCTGCCGTTTGCGATCGGACAAGTGCAGGACGCAGGGCTGATCTTCCTGTCGACCATGGCGACGTCGATCATGATGGAGCTCGGCGACGCGGTGCCGAACGAGGAGCGCGTCGCGACGGTGGTGGTGCATCTGAGCGTCTGCACGATCCTCGTCGGTCTCGGACTGATCCTGACAGGCAAGGCGCGCTTGGCGTCGCTCGTGCAGTATCTGCCAACACCGGTCATCGGCGGGTACTTGGCGTATATTGGCTTCTTCATGATCAAAGGCGGCGTGTCGCTCATGACCGGACGCACGATCGTCGGGCTCCAATCCTGGGCTCAAGTGCTTTCCGCAGAGTACTTGGCACTAGCGCTGCCTGGCGTCGCGTGCGGCGTTCTCCTGTCGCTGATCACGTCGCGGTATCACCATTTCGCAGTGTTCCCAGGGTGCCTCATCCTAATCCCACTCGCTTTCTTCCTCGTGCTTGCGATCACGCACACGAGTCTGGCAGACGCGCGAGACGGCGGATTCCTCGCGCAGGAAGGACCGATGATCTCGCTGCTCGACGTCTACAAGCTCTTTGATTTCGAGAAGATCCACTGGCGCGTCATGTTCCCCATGCAGCTGTCAACGCTGCTGAGCATGTTCGTCATGATCGCGTTCGCGTCGTCGCTGGACATTGCGTCGATTTGCATGGGCACAGGGAGCACGATGAACTACAACGAGCAGCTACAAACGGTCGGCACGTCCAACTTGATCAGCGGCCTCACGGGTGGCTGCACGGGCTCGTACATTTTCAGCCAGACGATTTTCAGCTACCGGTTCCACCCGAACGCACAAGAGGCGACGCATCCAGGTCTCTCGCGTCTGATCGGACTCTCGCTGGTGATGTGCGAATTGGGAATCGCATTGACACCGTTCGCGCTCACGACTGTGATCCCGAAGTTCCTCTTCGGCTCGGTGATGATCTTCATCGGCATCGAGCTGCTCAAGACGTGGCTCTTTGGGGTGTACTACAAGCTGCTCGTACCGGAGTATGTGACTGTGCTGGGTACGTTCTGCTTTCTGAATGCGTTTGGCGTGCAGATGGGACTCGCGCTCGGAGTCGCACTGGCGGCGCTGTGCTTTCTCGTCGAGTACGCCAAGTCGCAGGTCGTGCGCATTGTCGACAAGTCCAGCAACGTGATCCGGAACGCAGAACAGCACGAGCTTTTGTACTCGCACGGAGGTCGCGACCACCACCAGCACCACGACCATGATGTGGCGAATGTGAAGCAGCGCGCGATCGTGACGGTGGAGCTGCAAGGGCACATCTTCTTTGGATCGGCGACGCGCATCCAGAACTGCGTCAAACGCGCTGTGTATGTGCTGCGTCCAACAAACAACAATAACAACGAGAAGCGCAAAGATTTCGCGAGCCCCACTCGCAAAGTCAACAGCAATGGGGAAACTTTGCCACTACTTGCATCGACAAGGCTTGCTGCTCGCTACGATCCAACGCTGCGGCTGGTCAACCTTGACAGAGATGCTGTTTCTTCTCATGCTCTCAGTAGCGAAGACCACCAACAACCACAGCAGCCGACTCGGTTCGTGGTCTTTGACTTTTCACGCGTGAGCGGGCTAGACGCGACGGCAGCGCGCTCCTGCTTTCTAGCGCTCAAACTGCTCTTCAGCCAGCACAGAATCACGGCCGTCTACTGCGGAATGAGCGCGAACGTGGAGTTTCTACTGCGCGCGAACGATGTCCTCCCGCCGTGCGGTATCAGCGACAGGGAAGAGTTTTACGCGACGTCGGACCTCGATCTCGCGCTCGACTGGTGTGAGCAGCAGCTCATCCTGTCGGCTGCACGGAAGAGATCGTTCGAGTCCGGATTGAAGCTGTACTGCTCGCCATTCGAGTCCCGCCTGCTCTCGCTCAAGCAGATCTTCTCGGCGTATCTGACTGACGAAAGACGGCAAATAGTGTCTCAATCCAGCGCTCTGGAGGACCTGGAAGCGTATTTCGAGATCCGCGAGTGGTGGGAAGACGACCAGATCTTCGACATTGACGAGCAGTCGGACGCCTGGTACGTGCTTCTGCGTGGCCAAGTCACGTTGTTTACCCTGAGCCAGTCGCCTACAAACTATCGCACTCGTGGTATCAGCGTCAGCTCGATTGTGTCGAGCTTCACGAGCAACAGCAGTCGATCGAACGGCATCATCACCCACCACCACCAAACTCGCGAACTGGTCAGTCGCGTCCGCGCAGGATGCATCTTTGGCGATCTGGACTACGTGCTGAACCAGCTGCACGTCCTTGAAGCCATCTCCAGTGCCCCCGACACTGTGGTCGCCATGATCAGTCGAGACCAAATGACCAAACTGACCGAGACGAGACTCGACTTGGCGTTCTTGTTGCAGGAGGTGCTGCTGCGAGCGTCGTGCATGACGATGGCGGAGAAGCTGCACTCGATCGTCGTCTAGTGATAACTGAAATGAGTTTATCTGTGTGATGTGAGTTTGAATTCGATATAGAGTATCATCACAATCAAGCTATTCATGTTGCTTCACTTTCGATTGCGGCGCCGCTGAATGATTTGCAGTATCTAAGACACAACAACAACAACACATTGTTAGCCAAAGTGAAGTAAACAACAAAAGCAAGCTGGCAAGTTGATGGGATTCAACTCACTCCATCGGGACCAAGGTGACTGCCATTCTCCAGCTGGTTCTCTGGTGGACTCAGCTGCAGGAGATCAGTCTTCAAGACGCTTCGAATGTGTTCAACTTGCTGCTGGGGCTCTGTTATCAAGATATCGCCGCTGGCATTGTTTGTCGAGAGAAAAGGCTTCACGCTTGGAGAGGATGAGAGAACTTTGTGCTGACTCGGGTGGTTGAGTTTCACCCGAGTTTGCGACACTGGACCAGCGCTCGACATCGGACGAGCTTTGTTCAGTGGCTGCCTTGCGGGCGTATGGCTCCGCTGTTGCTGCTGTGTTGATATTTCCTCTCGTTCCAGCTCTCCATCCAGCTCAAGGTGACTGGCTACCAAGCACGGAGCGGCAGACATAGGTCGACTTCGCAGCTTCTTGAGCTCCAGGCGGTGTGGGTGACCGTACACAGTGAGTGGCACTTCGTCCGAGCGTGCCGTAGCCTTCGATGCTAGCCAGGGGTTTTCTATGGTTTGCGCATCCAGCGCTGCTCGAAGCTCGCGGTACTTATCCGTGAGCTCTGCGAGCAGGAACTCTTTCTCCTGCTGCAGCAAATCCGCTTTCGCGAGCGCCATTCCTTGCGCTTCTGCAATTTTCTCGATGCCTTGGAAATCGTGCTGCTGCTGCGCTACCTGAGCTTGCAGCGACCCGATCTGATTGTGCAGCAAGTCTACGTCCGTAGCAGACCACTCGCTGAACCCCAAGTGATCGTACGCCTCGGAGACGATCTTGTACACTACTTTGTACGGGATCTTGCTCGGTTTGCCGATGCCTGCGCCAGTGCCCTGCTTGAGCTGTTGACGAGTTGGACGAATCCCTGCCACTCCTGCGGACTCTGCTGCAAGTTTGTTCTGATTGGAGCAGAGCATCTCGATCCTCGCGAGCACGCGCTGCCGCTCGTGGCTCACACGAAGATTTAGCTGCTCTCCGTACCGCCGTTCGTACTCGTATCGCAATCTGGTCTCAAGCTCTTGACGCTCTCTTCCGTCGATGCTGAGCTCAGAGTCCTCGGGGCTACCAGCTTCGTTGTCTGAAAGACTGAAAAACGACCCGATCATCTTTTGAAGCGTGAAGGCATCGCGCTGCGCTGGATCTTGCGTGAGCCACTCTGAAAATGCGGCCTCCATCACTTTTGAGTGCGACTCCAACCGAGACAGTCGCTCCACTCGCTGCTCCAGCGACGCAATATGCTCTTTGGTCGCGTTTGCCAGCTGCTTCGCCGCTTCGATCTTGTGGTCGTTGCTGCCCGTTCGGAACTGGAGCTCCACGAAGAGCTCTTTCCAGTGCGTTTTCTCGCTTTCAACCTGCTCTGTCGCCTTCTTGCTCGCGACGAGCGCTGTGTGCGACTCGAAGAGCAGCTGCGTGACCTTCGCCAGCTCGTCGTTCACTCTGGACGTCGCATCCTCTGCTTGGCGAATCCTCTTTGCGCTGTTCTCCTTGTCGCTGGTCAATTCTTCTACCTGCTTCTTCAAACTCTCGATTGTCTGTGCTGATGTGCTCAGCGCTTGCTTGAGCGATTGCACGTAGACGTCGGCGACACTTGAAACAGAAGAAGCGGTCGTGACGGCAGAACTGGATGCAAACCGGCTCGGGCTCCTCACTGACGACTTCCTTGGCGATCCGGAGGAGTTCGAGGTCTGTTTGACCAGCATCTTCTTCATCCGCTCGACTTCCGCCCGAGCAGCTCGCAATGAATCCACTAGATGCGTATTCCCAAGCTCCATTGCAGAATAAGACGATCGGAGCTCGCGCAGCAAGGCGTGCAGCGACGCCTCTTTCGCCGCGTGCTCCGTGGTGAGCTGCAGCACGAGATCGTCGTACATCTCCTTTGCCTGGAACGCCTCTTCTTTGCGCAGACACTTCTCCAAGTGCGTGAACCGATCGATCTCTTTCTTGAGCGACATTCGCGTGCGGTGCAGCTTGTCTTCGTACATCTTCACTTGCCACTCCATCGCGAGTTTCGCCTGCTGGTCCTTGTGGGTGAAGCTCTCCGTGATACTTTGCGAGAGCAGGTCAGTGTTTTGCTTGAGCTTGGCGACCAGAGTCTCCATCTGCGAGTGCAGCACATCGTTCACCTTGTCGTGGAAGACGCCGAGTTGCTTCCGCCAGGAGAGATCGCCGCGAATGAACACGGACGCTTCGTCAAACTCGTTCTGGAGACTGTGGACGCAGGCTTTTAGCGCATTCGCTTCACTTTCGAGCTCGGACGACAGTGATTCTTTCCAGGAGGAGAACGCCGAGCCCTCGATGGCACGAGCCAGCGCAGCAGCTTTCTCGAATTCAGCCGGCGTTCGGACAGAAGGGTCTGGAGGTGGTGCAGCCTGCGCTTGTTGCTGTTGGTCACCATCAATCCCAGTTGAGGTTTCCCCAGAGAGCGGCGTGGTGTCGGGAGCGGCAGGCATTGTTGCCTCTCACCACTTGCGGACCTTTGATCACAACGCTGCAGACACGTGAGAGGTGGTGTCAATGGTGGAATTCAGAGAACATGATGGAAACGAGCGAGTCAAAGAACCAAAATAGACACGAAGAAAGCTGATTAAGAAGAATATCAAAGCAAATGAATGACTGACGAATCGAAGACGGTGCACGTACGGTACTCAAGATACTTCCTCTCACTTGCTGATCGTGTACTCTTATCCTCGACTCCGTCGTCTGCAGTAGCGACGCAACGTTCAATGCTTGGAAAAGAAAAAGAAATGAAGTTGGAGCTGACGATAGCGTTGGTGAACCTTTCGATACCACCTCCTCGATCGCAGGCGGGCTGATACGAGCGATTCAACCACAGGTTGCCCTCAACGGATGCAGGCGCAGCCAGATGACTGATCACACGTAGAACATCACCTGCTTGAGGTCGTCATGAATCTCCAACATGCGCGTATCCACGTCGAAAGCATCGTAGCTTCCTCCCGACGCGACCGAAGCCGTCTCGCTGCCGTCGAGCTGGAAAAAGCGAGCTCGGAACGCCAACAAGTGCGAGTAGTACGCTGCTGGCACCAACGACACGGAGCGCGTGCAACGAGCGAACGTGTAGCACAGCTTGTACGTGATCGTCTGAATCTCGTCGGCAGTGAAGCCTATTTCATCCAAGACCACATGGTAGTGCGTTGGGCGACTGGTTCCTTGCAAGCCTGCGTGGCTCATCAGGTAGAAATCGTTCTCCACTGGGTGGCAGATCACACTGTCCACAACCGTGCCCGCCTTCACGTTTCCGCTGCGATCAGCATCACGCGGGTCCGAAGGGAACAAACGGGTGTTGTGGCGCTTTTGCACGATGATGAACGTGATCGGAGGCTGGTACTCTTTCTCCAACGTCGCGCACGCCTCACGGATCGCAGTCACTTCGTGATTGAGGACCATGTGGAACTGGCCCTCACTCACACCGTCGCGATAGAACACGATGCGCTCTGGCTTCGAACGAGTCTCACGATAGTAGCGCTTCATCAGATCCACCGTCATCTCCTTGAGGTTGGTGATCTGCTCCACGCGATGGCCTTGGGCTCGAATGCTCGCTGCGTGTTTGATGAAGTTGTGGTCCATCGACGCAACCACAGCCGCAACAGACGGACGAGTGCGATCAAATGGACTCGGGTGCGTCACGTCAGCGCCGAAAACAATGGTTCCCTTACCAAACTTTGGGAGGTTCTCCGCAATGACCGTGTTCTTGCCTCCAAGCTTCGTGTTCACCTTGAGCAGAATGTTAGCGATGTACTGCGGGTTGCACTTCTGAATGTGCTTCGCCAGCATGCACTGCGATACAATGCCCACCTCCGTGTCAGACGCGCGCTTCAGATCGCCATACGCGCTCGCATCGGTAGTTGGGTTGATCATCCAGATGATCTGGGGTTTCGCGCGGAAAGTAGACGCCGCAGCGCGGACTGCTTCGTCAAACGCATTGCGGACTGACTGGTTGCGCGGCTTCACGATGATTGGCGGCAAGCTCTTTGGAGGATCCATTCCCAGCTGCCCCATTTGGTTGATCACCGCACGGAAAAACTTCTCCATGTCCGTCATCGGGTTACGGCGTGGGTCGCAGCAACTGATCACAGCCCACGAGGTCAGCTTCGACGCTTGGAAAAAGGACTTGCCCTTCATGTTCCAGTAGCCAGTGTCCGGGCGAATTGTGCCGCTCTTGTACGCCATGGTTGGAGGCGGCAGGAGGCGCGCCTGCACTTCTGCCATACGCGGGTTCACGTTCAAGCCAAACGCCTGCAGCGTCGGGTCGCGATCAAAGCCTGCTTCACGGAGTTTGGTCTCGATGGAGCGCTTGCGGTCTTGCGGCGGTGTGCACGTGAACCTGATCATATTGGCGACCTGCTGGTCTGTCGCCTTGCGAGGACACTTCTGTCCGGCCACAATCTTGCAAACTTCGAGCGGCAGATAGTTGCTGCCTTTCAGCGCACCAACGTGGAGACACGGCAACTGCGGATAGCGCAGTCGCACCCCATATGCCGACGCAAAGTACGACGCCACCGAGATCGTGCGTCCCTCGTCGTCTTTGAACGTGGTTTTGTCGGCACCACGAGACGAGAGCTTATTCACGCGGTACTGGCGACGCACATTCGGACGGTGCGTGATCTCCACCTTGACACCAGCGATTGCCTTGCTGAGAGCCGACTGCTGGTACTTGTTGAAGCTCGAAGGGAGATCACGGAGCCCAAGCGTCTCACACGCATACGCAACTACACTCATTTCTTTCACAAAAGCCGTCGCTGCGAGGTCCAGGTTCAGCACCAGCTTGCTCTGGGTAGCACGGAGACTCTGGAAATAGCCAAACCACAAATCTGCGCCTTCTCCGATGTCCTTCTTACCAGCCGGGCTGAACAGGTTGCGACCAACGACAGTGAACCTGGCCGACGCCGTGTGGCGTATGGCGATGTCGAGTGCTTGGAGGGCGTCGTACGGCGTGTAGTTGAGCCGACCCGCAAACAGTTCGTTCAGCTGCTCCATGCGAATCGCAACAGGGTCTGCAGCCTTTACATTAGCTGAATACTCCTTTGGACGATCTTCATTGGCCAACTTCAGCCCGGTGAAGGACTGCTCTTGGAACGGCAAGCGACTTGGGGAGTAGAGGTTCTTGCGACTGTCCGAGACAACAACAGCAGTTGGGAAATCCCGCTTCAGCTGCGCCAGCAGCGCTTGCATAATCTTGGTCGCCAGCGCCTTTGGTGGCCCTTCGTTTGGAAATTGCCGTCCACCCTCGCCAAACGAAACATCGTAGTGGTAGACATCGCCGCGAGGGTTGAAGTTCACTTGAAAGTGATTCGCGAGGATCTTGACCGGGGTTCCCACGCGTCCAAACCCCTTGCGTGACGGAAAGTGCATCTGCACCGATGGCACCACGAGTTGTCGCTGCGACGCCGAGACGTCCAGCTTCTCTTCCAGCTCCGATCCGAGGGCCTCGATCTCGCGTCGGCTCGGCTGTGACGATGGAGCTGGAGGCGGCGGCTGAGTAGCGCGTGCTGGCGCAGGAGCAGGTGGCGGTGTTGGAGTTGCTCGAGCTGGAGCAGGCGCTGGAGGCGCACGCGGTTGGCTGCCTCCGCGTCCTCCTCCGTTTCCTCGCCCATCACGGCCGACGCCGGACGCGCCTCTTCCACTACCTCCACGTGACACATTGCTGCTGCCACCGCCGCTACTGCGACCCCCACCACGTCCTCCGCGACTGCTCATGCTTGTCGAGTCGTGTGCTGTCTTTAGGGCTCTCGCCTTCTTGTTGAAGTCTCCTCCTGTCTTCTTCGCGCTTGGGTTTTGCGTGTCGAATTCGCGAATGAAAGCGATCCAAAAGCAACACGAAGCCCACCCGCATTATTATCAGCCAAGCAAAAGGAAACCAGAGGCCAGCATTTTTGTTCTCTTCCCCCCTTGATTCTGCAACTTCCAGGCTGGGCAAAACTGGCGCAAGCCCTACAAATTTGAAGTATAATCAGACTGATGACAAACACTCATGAGCTCATGTTGCTCAATTCAGGTGAAGAGAGAAGAGAAAGGGAGGGGAAAGGCGGGAAAATGATAAAAGAGGGTGAATAGTAATCAGCCTTTACAAAAGAGGAAACACTTGTCTTCTGTGAAACAGAAAAATATGAAAGAAAAACGAGTTGAAAGAAACAATGCGGCTTAAAGGGGGCGTACAAAACAATAGGCAGGAGCTACTGTGACAAACAGGATATGTAAATTGCATACAATTAGCAGAACCTTTTCTATACTTGGTAATATATCCGGATAAAAATTGGACAAAATGGCTCTTTTCTACACCCTATACAAATCTATACAACGTGCTTCGCGCTCCCTGCGGCAGGGGTTATAAACGCCACGGGTACTCTAACGCGCCTGTCGACGCGACCACCGACAACATGTACCCTAATCGCACCTTCGGTGTGTAATGGGGCGCTGTGCAACGACAGTCCCCAAAACACGGCACACACTCTTAGCGCGTACGAGGAAGCGATTCCCGACTTGGAGGGAAGAAGAACGACTTGTGGGCTTGTGGGTAAATTTGCAACTGAATTGAAAAG